>QVXC01000172.1:0-67132 GCA_003501895.1 Phaeosphaeria sp. A1 3.1a
GGGGGGTGGAGGGGGTGAGTACATGAAGAAGGAAAGAGGGGGCTGTCGGAGGTTAGTGGGAAGTAGTGAGAGTGAAGGGGAGGGAGCTGACCTTTGAGATGCTAACTACGGATGGGTTGGATGTGGCGAATAGTATTTGGCGATGATGCGATGCTGATGAGGTGTCTGAGGTCGACAAGATTGTTGACTGGCAGGTTGCAGGTGATAGTGTTGCAGCGAGTGTTGTGGCCGGTGGTTGTTGTTGTTGACAGGATTCCGGACAGAAATGCTGGCTTTGCGGTGATGATGAAAGCTCTCAGTCGCCAAAGGTTGGTTTGTTGTTGCTGATTGCTGAGTGGAGCTTGCCGTGCCGCACTGTAGCAGCATGCATCACTGTCGGATGTCAGCAACGACAAACCTTGGTTGGAGATGCAATACTTGTAGTGTTAGAGCGCCGTGGCGAGAGTATGTTGAAGTCAGTCTCGGTAACTTGAGTGAGTGACGCTCGGGTACCTTGGTAAATGAGATCAAGTATCTCTTCATGATGTGGAAGGTGGAGGTAGTGAAGGACGACTGAGAGTCCGAACTGGTTCGATGTTGGAAGCTCCATGTTGAGTTGATGTGAACGAGGGAGCAGAGTGAAGCGGTGCTGGAGCAGAAGTTCCCAATCGAGAGATGGGCGACCCTTATATACACATAGGCAACAAGCCCGTGAGTCCCTCCGTTTGCAGGGCTGCAGAACTTTCTGGGCCGTGCGCGAGTCTCGAACATGTGCCGAACATGTGTTCGCAGTGCTCAGACAAGGTCTCATACAAATTTGGTGAGCTCGGGTCTACTGCTGGCTTGCCGACGAGAAGCGGTAGAACCGGGCAGAAGCTGTTGAGTAAGTTGTTGCGTCATCAAAGTGAAAGCACGTGCTGGGTGAAGGAGAAGGTGTGGATGGGGAAGAGCTCGAGGCGACGATATTACTTCTGTAGATGATTATCTGAGCTGATAAAGGGGGATGAAATTGAGAATTTATGGTGTCTGACTGGAGGAGCCGACCACGGTTGATGTTTCGTGGTCTCTCGTTGAGGATCGGATCGAATGAGTCGGTCAGTTGACGTCCATGATCACTTCCATGACCAGCCCTATGGGATCATGCCACCTCGTCCTCAACTCCTCTGTGCTTTCCGTGTCTTTCGGTATCGAAGCACTCCAGCCATTGCAATGGAACCCTTGTATCACAGTCGCACTACCACAGTCCATGAAGCCCAAGCGCCGGTACCATCGCACAAGCCATTCGTTCTTGGGGTTGACGATCAGTCTCACCCGTGCTCTCTTGATCCCCAGCGTTTCCGATAACGAAGCATCTTTTATGGCAGCCAGTGAGCCCTCGATAAGGTCGCTGGCCGCGCTGTGGCCACGATGACCAGGCGACATAAATAGATCGAAGGCGTGGAATCGAGACTCGAGGTCAGGATCTTCGGGAACAACTAAAGCCATGTTGGGGTACCTGTAGTATTCTTCCGACGTGACACGCTCTTTGATGAATATGTAACCGGCCCAGATACCAGAAAGAAGAGCATCTTCGGCCGACAGTGTTGGGTCGGCATCAGCTACACAGACTAGACATGCCATGCCGCCATAGAGGCGTGCGTGCCAGACTGACAACGGGTGCTCATGTTCAACTTCGTGAGATAAGAATGAACCCACGGGGTCTGCTTTGATAGCAGCCAATCTTGTCTCCCGAAACTTGGCGACGAAGTCGTTGATGCGTGAGGATGTTACGGGAACGCGAAAGACGGTATACTGGGGAGCCATGACTGATTACCACGTAGGAGTGGATGTTCGGTGTTGGTTCTCTTTCTTTAAGGTGGTATGCAGTTCGTTCCTTCTGTTTGTGGAGGATGGGGGCTCTTGCAAGAACGTCAAATACTGAACACCAAAATTGAGATACAGAGATAAGGTAAGCTTGAACTATGAGTAGTGACAGCGGCAAGCAAAAACCTTCAGTTCGTTTTTGTAGGTGAGACATGCTTTATATACTCGTAATCCAGAAATCATCAGCCATTTGTAGGATGATACTGTCAGCACGCCAAATGAAGTATTGGCCGTTACATGTGAGAGAGATAGGTATAAGCAGGCTAACCCAAGTCGACGGATACGACTGATCAAAGCTATGTCACCTATTCGTGAGACGGCAGAAGCAGCCCATTACGAGATCATACACTTGTGATGCTCGGTGATTGTTGCCGCAATCGAGCAAGTGCTGACAGTATAGCATTTGTGGTGTGCAGTCCGTCGGCAGGGGTGCATCGGGAGTCCGCACGGCAGATCTTCGGACCAACTTTGAGTGCACGCTAATTCCTTGAGCTTCAACTTTCCGACAAAGACATCTCGACCGCCATTCAGCCCAATTGCACAACACCACGCGACTGACGCGTCAAAGTCGCTCAACATGGCAACCCAGGCAGAGATGGAAGACCCGCTGTACAACTTGCGCCTCTCCATCAAGGAGAACACACCTCCCATTCTCACCACCAGCGCTGACCCAGCGCCCTCCGACACCGTTACCGAGCTCAGCGCTGCGTCCCACATCTCTTTCAACGTCAATGACGCCCATCGCACATTCTCTCTTACCTTGCCGACACGGTTCGCACCAGACAACAAGCCCATAGATCTGCGCAGCTGCTACTTTGCGTGGCTGAACAGAGATGCGGCGGTCACTGACTATTTTGCGGCCGTCCAGTCGTTGAACGAAGAGCTTCCCAGCGGCGCAGGGGGTTCCGTGCAGAACCTCACCTTTGCGCAAAAGATCGAGCTCATAGCATGGCTGAGCGGCGAGACCGAAATCAGCGACAGCATCGCAGCAATCGACAGCGCCGCAGCGAGTGCCGCAGCTGGGGATGCTGCCGCCATAGCAGGAGGGAAAGGCGTGCCCGTTGATAGGGACATGAAGCGCACTAGCGGCGGCAAGATGGTGGATGCGCGACTCCTGCAGATCTACGACGGAGAGCGACGCATGGGAGACCACAATTCTGTGCTCCATGGTGTCAAGAATGTCGTGCGTCTCCCTCCACCCAACCCCAGTCCCAGTCCCACAACTAACAACCATTCTAGGACTTCACATTCTGCAAAGACATCGCTGTCAAATACCTCCGCAACCGCCCTTCCAACTCCAAATCCGCGCCCGCCGCCGCTCCCCACTCCACCTCCCTCGTCTCCAACCTGCAGCGCAAACCCACCAAGCGCCTCGAACCCATCATCCTGCTATCCCCCTCCGCCTCCTCGCTCCTGCGCATGGGCAACATCAAAACCTTCCTCGACGACGGCATCTTCACCCCCGCCGACGCCACCTCCGCCTCGACAAACATGGTGCGCATCTCGCGCGTGATGCCCTCCATCTCCTCCTCGCCCATAACCTTCATCCTCGTCGACAGCACCTCCTCCTTCAAGCCCACGTACTGGTCCCGCGTCGTCGGCATCTTCACAACAGGCCAGACGTGGCAATTCAAAACATACAAATACCCCAGCCCCGCGGAGCTGTTCAGTCACTACCCCGGCATCTTCGTCGGCTGGAGCAGCGAGGAGCCGCCGGAGACGGTGCAGAATCTCGGCAGAGGCGTACTGCCGGTTAAGGTGGATAAGTGGACGGGCACGGAGAAGGGGCGGTGGAGGGATAGGGAGGCTGTGGAGAGGATTTGGGGGAGGATTGAGGAGGGGATGAGGAGGGGGCAGTGGACGAAGGATGGGCCGGGGTTGGCGAATCAGCAGCCTGGGAGGTAGAGATGGCGGCATTGTTGACTTGGATGGCGTATAGGTGTAAAGTGTGTTTGGGAATTGGGCTGCATAGCGCGGTATACCAAAATGGCTGGCGTCAATGGGAAGATTAGGAGATTTTGTGTAACTTATCTTCAATTGATAAATATTCACTGCAGTACCTCGATATAATCGAATTTCGTATTGAAGAACTTTCATCATTCATGTAACTCATACGAACAGCCAAAACACATGCGTGCTCGCATCCACCAAGATAACAAGATAGATACCACCCGCACAATTTTCATCCCGACCTCCCAAAGCACTTCCCTACCACTCCAACGGCTCATTCAACACCTCGCCCCTATTCGTCTTCGGCACCGCCTTCGCCTCAATCTTCACCGGGCCCCGTCCATGCCTCTTGAGATACCCGCTGCCATCCAACCACGGCCACACCGCGGTCCTCTTCTTCTCATGCGTCTGGATCTTCTCCTCGTTCGCCATGGTCAAGCCGATATCATCGAGCCCGTTGACGAGGCAATGTTTCCTGAACTGCTCGACGTCGAACTTTGTGATTTCGGCGCCGTTGCTGTCGCGGATGACCTGGTTGGGGAGGTCGACCTCAAGTTCTTGACCCGACTTTGCGATGTCGAAGAGTTTGTTCAACGCGACGGTGTCGGTGATGCGGAGGGGCAACATGCCGTTTTTGAACGTGTTGTTGAAGAAGATGTCGCCGAAGGAGGGGGCGATGATGCATTTGATGCCGAAGTCGAGGAGGGCCCACGGGGCGTGTTCGCGCGAGGAGCCGCAGCCGAAGTTGGGGCCGGTGCAGACGAGGATCTTGGAGCTGCGGTAGGGTTCTTGGTTGAGCACGAAGGAGGCGTCTTCTTTGTCGCTGCCGGCCTCGTAGCGCCAGGCGTGGAAGAGCGCAGTGCCGAGGCCAGAGCGCTTGATTGTCTTGAGGAATTGCTTGGGGATGATGGCGTCGGTGTCGATGTTGGCGATGTCCATGGGCGCGGCGTAGCCCCGGAGAGTCTCGAACTTGGGCATGCCGGCTGTGGCGCCCTTGGTGCTGGTGGGGGCGGTGGGTGCGGAGGAGTCTGCGGGGAGGTCCATGATGCGGTCGATGTCTTCGTCGCTGCCTACTTCCTCCATGTGTGCGTCAAGCTCGACCTTTGGTGAGCCCTTGGCGGCGGATTGGGATGGTGGTGCGAGTTTCCGGACGTCAGCGAGGTTTCCTACAATGGCGGCAGCGGCGGCCATAACTGGGGACATGAGATGAGTACGACCACCAGCTCCTTGTCGGCCCTCGAAGTTTCGGTTTGAAGTCGATGCGCAGCGCTCGCCGGGGGAGAGGATGTCGGGGTTCATTCCAAGACACATGGAGCAACCAGCTTCTCTCCATTCGAAGCCAGCGTCACTAAAGACTTTGTCAAGGCCCTCTGCTTCGGCCTGCTTCTTCACAAGACCGGAACCGGGGACAATCATAGCGCGCTTGATATTCGAGGCAATCTTCTTGCCTTCGACAACGCGCGCCGCTGCTCGCAAATCCTCGATACGTGCGTTGGTACATGATCCGATGAAGACCTTGTCGACAGGGATTTCCTGCATGGGAACACCAGCAGTGAGGCCCATGTACTTCAGAGCGCGCTTGCAAGCCTCCTTCTTGACCTCATCCTGGAAGTCGTCGGGTCCAGGAACAACGCCGGTAATCGGAACAACATCTTGCGGTGAGGTTCCCCATGAGACGGTAGGAGCAATGTCCTTTGCGTCAATGAGCACCTCAATGTCGAACTTTGCGCCCTCGTCTGACTTCAGGCCCAGCCAGTAGTTGCAGGCCTTCTTCCACTCTGGGCTGTCAATTTTTGGTGCCAATGGTCGTCCCTTGAGGTAATCAATCGTAATTTGGTCCGGAGCAACCATTCCAGCTCTCGCGCCACCCTCGATCGACATGTTGCAGATCGACATGCGCGCCTCCATACTCAGACCGCGAATAGCCGAACCGCAGAACTCGATGACTGCTCCAGTACCTCCTGCAGTGCCAATTTGTCCGATGACGTGCAGAATGATGTCCTTACTGCTCACACCGGGCAGCAGGTCTCCATCGACCTGTACCTTCATGTTCTTGCTCCGTTGGGTGATCAGAGTCTGTGTGGCCAAGACATGCTCGACTTCGCTCGTGCCGATACCGAACGCAAGAGCACCGAAAGCTCCATGTGTGGATGTATGGCTGTCACCGCAGACAACAGTCGTGCCGGGCAGCGTAAAGCCCTGCTCGGGGCCGATGATGTGCACGATACCTTGCCTCTTATCGTCGAGGCCAAAGTATGTGAGGTCGAATGCCTTGACGTTGTCTTCTAGAGTCATACATTGTGTCCGTGAATCGGCCTCGTCGATGAACTTTTCGGTTGTGGTGAGGGTTTTTCTTGATGCGGTGGGGATGTTCTGTCGCGTGTTAGAGGTCGTGTGAGGGAGGTGCTGGCATGGAACATACGTGGTCTACTGTGGCCAGGGTGCAGTCTGGTCTTCGTACTCTTCGGCCAGCGTTTCGGAGACCTTCGAATGCTTGCTGTTGCTTGTAAGTACTTGCGTAGTAGGGTGGCATTGGTTTGTGCCTACTGGTGATGTCACTTCGTGGACAAGATGTCTGTCTGTGGATTGTTAGTATATACGCCAGACAACACAGCAAGCAACATACCAATATAGAGCAGGATCGTTCCATCTTCCTTCTCTTCGACGATGTGGTCTTCAAAGACCTTGTCGTACAGTGTCTGTGGGGGTTTCACGGCAGAAGGCATGGCGTATGTGGAGATATTAGTGGTACAAAGGGCCAATATGCTGAACTAGAGCCCAAGAGAAGTGACAATAAGATCAAGAAGTAGAAGCAGAGACGATGGCGGCGGCTATCGGCTTAAAAGAGACGCGGGTGGATATCAAATCGCAGAGGCGAAGCAGGAACAAAAAGCTCCAGGCCGATGTTCGGAGCAGATGGGGTACTGCGCGAGCCGTCGAATAGCACGCCGACTGATGACGGTCCGCGCCGGCAACGCCCCATCACTGTAGATGCGCGATAGCTGTGTAGCATGCTGCTGTGCATTGCGCTGTCCATCACTTTATTTACGGTGTGCTGAATCACTTCATTCATCGCACAACATTTTCCTTGGGGGACGTGGGAACCGAAATGGCAATGACGATGTTCGCGCAGCTTCCCGCTGACAGCTTCCTGCCCCGCATTCTCGCTCGCCCCGCCGCTCTGACTAGTTAGGGGTGCATTGCCTATGTCAGCCTCTCTCCCACGCCTCCGATTCGTCCATCGTTCTGGAAATACGATCAATGTCGACATCGAGCATACGACCACCGCTGATCGGATTGTGCTATTTATTGTCTCGTGTTATACATAGGCAAAATGTGTTATACATGTGAATGCATGAAGCTGTAATATACAATGATCGACCAACTGTCGCCTTGTCCCTCCTGTCCTACCAGTTGTCTGCCGAGAAGACTAGTAATGCCATGCGATGCCGAATGAACAGCCCTAGTGCTCCAATCACGAATTGGAATGCAAGTAGTCCCATCGCCAACCGATCTTCCCGCATCGGGCCAAACCACACCAGCCACAGATTGATAAGAGTGAAGTTGGACGAAGAGACCACCTGCCCCTTTGCATCTACTTCCACGTCAAGCAGCCGAAGCCGGTGCAGTAACTTGAGACCCTCCGCTATCGCTCCGGGTAGTGGTTTGCGAAACTCTGCGCGTGAAGGCTCCAGTAAGCCGGTACGTGCATTGAAATGCGGCAGCCGATGTCGGGGACACGGTATGATGTGGAAGATCTGTGGAGCAGAGTAGAGAAAGTTGAAGGCCTGAGGAAGTAGCAACAGTATTAGTGTCTTGCTAAAGTGTCCGAGGATGGCCACGACCGCGAAGACCATTCCCGCAAAATAGCAGTATGTATCACCAACAAAGACTTTGGCCGGATACCAGTTGTGGAAGAGCAGCGCCGTCGATACGCCAATGAATGGCAGCAAGAGATATAGCGAGAAAAGATGGGAGTCTGTCGCTGGATGCGGATATGGCGTGAAAGGAGACAGATACAGGACATCGTTCATGACAATGAGTACTGCGATTACCAATGATTGGGCGACTTCGATGCCGTTGATACCTGCCAGGATATTAATGCCGTTCGAAGAGAATATGGACATTAGTGCCATGTAGGCGTAATACAGCCAGCCTGGACCTTTGTTAGCGCATTCCGACGAAGACGGCATGTGGTCGTGGTTGTACCCAAGTCGAATAGTTCCCCAAGATATGGTCGCAACGGCAGTGGTACGACCATCTGAGTGACGCCAAAGTCGACAAAGTACACCACGAGCATGGGAACAACCGCAAAGGCTGGAATGAGCACCTTGTGTCGCCATCGTATGTCGAAGATGTCGTCGCCGACGCCGAGCAGCACGATAGACTGGAGTGATAATATGGCCGACAGATAGGAGGCAAGTTTGTTGTGCGGGAACCTGTGGAGCAGTCTGCCGGTTTCGATTTCTTCCAGCTCTTTGATCACATCTCGATTGCCACCGCCGGATGTGGCCACGACGATATCTTTGTAGAATGGCCATGGAATGAAGACGATGAGAACAAGCAGATATACCATTGCACATACTGCTCCCATCATCTCAGGGCTGTTCACGTAAGCCACAGAGCTAAAATCCCCATGGGAGAATACTCACATCTCAGTCTGTTTCAGCTTACACAAGTCCCTCCCCTTGAAACCACGACGGATGAAGGCGTTGCCAAGCCAACGTATCAAAGCATAACAGGATGCAAATGCAAGTCCGCTGAAAGCGATGGAGGCGATGAGAGGTTCCCCTTCACCTTGAAGAGTATTGGCCAAGACCCCAATACATGCTAGCGAAAGTGCGGACAGAAAAAGGGTCTCGGTGGACGTCAGAGTTATCGACATGCTGCCCAGACTCTAGTATCGCGATGGTGGTGGTGTTGATGTTGTGATGATGCAGGGCCTCCTCGGCACGTGAGCACCAGGATGTGCGTTTGCTCTCCGCAGTGAAGCAGCCAGGCCAAGCGGGGTCCGTCGAAGAATGCTCCAAACGAGATTACAACGTGCTCAAGTCGATATGGTTCTTGCTCGCTACGCCGATACACGTTTGTAGATCAGGCGTGCTTAAGGTTTAGCGATCGAAAATAGGTCACGCGCCCAAACAACGCCGAAAAGACACTGGGAGCAAAGAAAGGCGCGTCAAACGGCGGTACGCGCGTATTTACGACAACTACTGGTGTTGCTCAGTGGTGTTGAAAGGTGTTCTCTGACAGCACGCCCCCGGCCTCTAACCCGAAACGAGAGAAGCTCCATCCAGCCATCGACTGCATTGGCAACATCCGAGATGGATCCCCACGAGGCAGGCCAGCACAATCAGCTGGATGCTATCAAGGCGAATCTTGATGCTGTGACCCGCCGCCTTGTGCGCCCAGCATTTCTCTCCAACATCACGCCGTCGCGGCTGCCCTCGCAGGCCGCAAGCGATTCGTCCCTCAGCCCCACACGCGACGAGGCCCGGCTGCATTCTGGTCCGCTTTCCCACCATCGACACTCGCATCTCAATCTCGCAACGTCCATTGAAGATGCCCTGGAGCATGCTGACCTTGTGCTGCCCTTGATCCAGGAGCCCTGTGCTGACGGCGGCCTGTCTACCGTAGACCAGCGTGTCGTAGAACATCTCGAGACGCAGTTTGTGCAGGCGCGCCACGCGTACGCAAACATGGCTGCAGAGCGCAGTTTCCAGTCATTCTCGCATGGCCACCAGGACTTGGTGCTCGCCGTCGACTTCAACTATTTCGGCACGCGCATGGTCACCGCGAGCTCCGACCATCGCCTCAAGGTGTGGGACAAAAAGGACGACTCGTGGACCCTGGTCGAAAGCTGGAAGGCGCACGATGCTGAGATTGTCGATGTGAGTGCTCCATGTTTTATCTAATCTTCAGCCGCAAGCCTCGATTGGGGTCCCTGCATGCGAAGTCGCCACATGGGTAACCGACTGCTGACAAGCGATAGGTCAAATGGAACGGGCCCTTCATGGGCGAAGTCGTTGGCAGTATTGGCGAAGACGGCCGCTGCAAGCTCTGGCAGGAAGATGTCACCGAAGTGCCCATGTCAGGAAACAGGTTCAAGCTCATCTACAACCTGAGTTCCGAGACTCATGCGCCTTTCATGTCGCTTGACTTCAAGAACATCATGCAGGAGACGTGGCTTGCACTCATCACGCGTGATGGCTATCTGACTGTCTATGAGCCGCTTGATCAGAGCAGTCTCAATGAATGGACTACCCTAGCAGAGCACTGGGTCTCCGAAGACAACCCACCTCAACGCCAAGAAGAAGTTGGTTTCAAAGTCGTGTTCCACAAGGAGAAGCTACCTTGCTGGACAGCTATCATGGCGGGCCTTGACCGCAAGTCCCTGTCGCTAGCAGTTGCAGCCATGAAAGACGTCTACATCTACAGGACTGACAAGGCCAAGCGCTTCTTTCATGTAGCCAAGCTCGAGGGTGCTCGACAAATTATCCGCGACTTAGCCTGGGCTAATGGCTCTATGCGAGGACATGACGTTCTTGCAACAGCCAGCAAAGACGGCGCCATCCGCATCTATGAGCTGTCAACGCCTGTGTCGGGCAAGTCGTCGACTGATGGGACACCTTCGGCTTCCACGGTTACTGACCCCATCTCGCCTCGCCCTGGACCTCGCAAGAATGCACCTTCCGGCATCGGAGCTGGACTAGCTGGGTCTTCAAATGCTCCAGATACGTCACGTGAAAATGAACAATATCCTGGTCGCATCAGGCAGATTGCCAAGCTTACTGATGAGCTCACCAACCACCACGGCGCAGTATGGCGTGTAGCATTTTCTCATATGGGTATGACATCTTTCCCTGACCACTCTCGATCGCAACTGACATTGTGCTAGGTGATTTACTCGTTTCTACAGGGGATGATGCATCCATCCGCACTTGGAAGAAAGCGGCCAACGGCAAATGGATGGAATATGCTGAGATCGAACCCGCAGGTGGCGCTTAGCTTGATGAAAGGACATGATGAGAGTCTCGGCGTTTTGGTGAAGGTTCACTGGCGCGGTTCACTGGCGCGGTTCATTGCCTTCGGAATTTGGGGTTGATTTTGCATGCCGACTTTTACTAACGCAAAGTCACTACACCTTGCGCATATCGTATACCCGCTTGAGTTCATCGCTGGCAACGCGAACGACTTCCAAACATAAGTCATAAAAATTTCCATGAAATGGCAATTACTGCTTCAGTGTGTCAAGTGCGTAAGCTGTCCATGCTATCCGCATTCGAGTGAGCTTGCGCAGGCTGCCTTTCGTGCGCTTCATGCGTCACACTACATTCCTCGCTTCTCAACCATCACCATACCAGCCACTGTCATTCCAAATCCAACCCCACGACGACATGGAAAAATCGATGTCGTAGCATTATGATCGCGAATGGCTGTGTATATCTAGGGACCACTGTGCGACTACTCAGCGTGCAATTCAATACTGACCAAGTTCTGTTCACATACCCGACTTACTGTCCATACAAAATACTAATTACGGGGATGTTGTTTCGCCGTCGGAGCCGATCTCATGACTCGCCCGTGGTGCAGATATTGGGTGACTGTTCTCTGCAGCTTTCGCCTACTAAGACAAGAAATATCGACAGTGCTAGCACCATACAAAGGACTCTGAACCTTCCCAAGACCCCTGCAACGCCTCCTAATCACTATAGAGGAGGAAGCTCGGATGAGAGCCATGGCTCCGCGGGCTCTTCGCCGGCTTCATCACCCAGGTATCGAAAGGAACCTACTCCACAACGTATAGCGACAAGCAGGAAAACGGGGTTTGCGACAATTCGAACTGACTCTACCGATACACAGCCTGCATTCGAAAGCGATGCGTTTGCTGTGCTTATGCCAACGACACGTCTACCAATCCTTGACCGATCGCAATCGCCGCCCAAGACGACCTCACCAGCTGCACGGGCCGATGCGTTAAGGACTTATCAGGAGAAGGCTCAGCAGATACGTGAAGGAAACAACAGCCAAGGTGTCAAAGTGCCCTCGCGCATTGTATCTTACGACTATGCAGCTCGCAATGTTGCCAGCACTTCCACAACCGCCCATGTCGAAACAGAATCACCACCACCAGCAGGCTCGTACCCCGTCAGTCCCCCTTTGACACAACGCAGATGGGGTCAAGCGGACTTGGAAACAGTGATCAACCAAGAGCAAATGCGTGCTATCAGGAGTCTTGACACCACGTCACGCACGAAGCCAACCGCCGTCGATCACAAAACTTCCATGTCAACTTCAACCACTTCTACCTATCGAATTTACCGGCCTGACTCAACAGCTGGGGCATCACGATCACCGTCCTCACCATCAAGACTTCCACCGAGCATTACAGTCCGGATAAAGCCAAAGCCTAGGACTCTGGTACCTGAAGGACAACGGGTGCAAACAGAAAAGGTGCAGATGGAAAGCATGAACCATTACTACAATCGGCCCTCCATCGAATCTTCACACAGTTCGCGTGCGTCCAGTCCTGTGAAGTCGATGCCCAACTTCACACGGCACAACTCTGTCGAAGGCGATTCGATCTTCGGGTACAAGAGCAAGGACTTGAGCGGTACCGTAGCTGGCGCAAGTCCAACTACATCTGGCAGCGAGAAAGAGGCCGAAAAGGGCAAGGAGAAGGAGCTGGAAAGTACGAAAGCAAAGGGAAAAGAACCAGCAAAGCCTCAAATGAAGTCCAAAACTCCCGAGAAACCAATCCTAAAGCCGTCAACAAACACTCCCAAACGCTCCTTGACATCTCGCTGGCCATGGCTCCGCCCATCTGGACCCCGCATCGCAAAGCCAACCACAACGCCGGTTGTCTTCACTGCCCCGGCAGTGCAGCCACCTGCTCCGAGACCGATGTCAAGCTATGTTGATCCCTTTGAGCGTCTGGCTTCGCCTCCACCACCACCCAAACCGCCGCTGACGGCACTGCACAATGCAACTCCTGGCCCGTCTACAACTCACAGGAAAACCCCCTCCAAGCACGCTTTGCTGTCGAAGCCTGGCGCAATTGTGCCAGCATCGCCTTCGACGGGCAAATTCGACACGGGCTTCGCGCAGATCAAGAGCTTGGCACTTATTTTGCTGAAGTTCTGCTTTATTGTATACGCGGTGGTGGCGCTGTGGTTTGTGCTTGATGCGTTAAGAGAGGCGATTCATACAATTGGAGTGCCATTTCGTGTGGTGAGGTGGCTTGGTGGGTGGGTGTGGTTTTGGGTGTGCTGGGTTGGGGGGATTGTTGGTGCTATTGTGGGTGGGAGGGGCTAGGTGAAAGGGGACCCAATGCAATGGATCGGGAGCGGAGGGGGTAGATTTTCAGGTAGCGAATGATGCGGCATTTGGGAGCGGAGACGGGAGTCTAGTATAGTATCATGAAATATATAGATATGTACAGATCTATGGAGAGGATGTAAAACGTACGAAGATAAAATAGATGCATTAGATCTTCACTCCCTCCATCTTCTCAACCAAGCCTTCTTCTTCATTCACCGACCCTTCCAACAGCACACCTCCCACCTCTTCATCCTCCTCACCATCAACCTCCTCCCTCTCCACCATCTCAAACCCAAAGTCCCCCTTCTCCTCCTCACTCTCCGCCTGATGTATATACCCTCTCCCCTCAATATCCAACACCTCAATCTCACAATTCTTCCTCTTCCCCCACTCAAAACCCTTATCCTTCGTAAAAACATGCACATAAAACGGCACACCCCCCACATCCCCAATCGTTCTCCTATCCAGCCTCGACACCGGCGTATCGCCATGCACATACAGCCTCCCATCCTCATAGTACGCAAAGGTCATCTGGTCCCGTCCCACCGAGACGTGCAGTCGCATGTCCCCGCCGTTCATCGGCTTCCCGTGGTAAAACCATTTCGTGGGGCCGTCAGCGAGTTTGCGCGCTGCGGTGGCGGTGACGCCGTTGCGGATGAGGATGGTGGATTTCTTGCGGCCGATGAGGTCGGTGGAATTGCTCAGAACGACGGAGAAGATGATAGCGGGGTGGAGGGATGAGAGGTCGATGGCGAAGGAATGCACATCCTGACTTCCGGTTTGGAGGAATATGGGCGAGGAGGTCAGGACTGTTTTGGCGCCGATGGTGATCTTCTGGGGGGCGAAGAGGGGCGTTGCGGGGACGGGGGTTGCGCCTACGAGGGGGATGCGTGGGATGGGGTTGGGGAAGTGGGATTTTTGCTCAGACCAGATTTTGGAGGTGGTTTGTTGGACGGAGGAGAGACGTTCCATTGATACGGGCTCTTCGTGCTCGCTGCCACCTTGTTGCATTACGTAGACTGGGAGGAGGTTAGTCGATGCTGCCTTTGTAGAGTTGACTGGGGGTCCAATGTACATGATACGATGGCGGATAGCAAGGATGCGAATAGGCATGAGAGTGTGTACTCGGGCTTCCAGGTCCCACCGTTGGCTTCCGATCGCAGAATGTCGAAACACATGGTACTTCTTGGGATCTTCTCGTACAGCGCGCCTTGGTATACATCTACATTGTAGCGTTGTGTGGGGGTGAATAGTTGCACGATGGGCGGAGATTGAGGATAGTCCTATATAGTGGTTCATGTCAGCCTTTGCGAAAAGAGACAGGCATGCCTGACCTTAACTCAGGGCGAAGACGCCTATTTGTGTATCTGCTCTCGAAGATTTGACTTACCTCAGGGATGTAAAAGCGACCGACGAGATTTAGATGTGCCATGGCTCCATCATTTGGAATCATCGTGAAGTAGAAGCGTGTAACATCATCATCGATGTGGTCTGGGGTGATGACTGTGCGGAGATTAAAGAAGTCGGCGTTCGCCTCCTCGACTTCCGCCCAAACTCGCTTGATGATATTCGCTTTCATATTGTGGATACAAGAGTTGATAGTACATGGGCGACATAAGCCTTAATACATACTTCATCGGTTTTATTTGGGTGACTCCCATGCTGTAGGTCGGGTGAGTCACTTCACCACCAACGCCAAGCTATGTCGCTTAGTGAACGTCGAGCAGACCTGGGTGGACGATCACGGCATGAAGGATCATTATCACCCGGCTTAGTACTCTTTCGAGTTAGAAAATGAAGGTGTGTTGCTATGCTATTGGTCATGACCATCGAATGGCTTACCCAGAGGATACACGACAAGGGCAGCCAAAGCTAGCCCTGCGCAGGTCAGTGTAGGGCTGCTGCACCCAAGACGCGACGCACCTAAATCTAGATCTATCAAGAATTGGTACATGGGTTGACTGAGGCAGTGCAATATCTTTTCAAAAGTACCTGCCACATAGTACCTAGGCGTGGCGCATGGCCCCTGTCATGGGTGATGAGTGAATCCGCAATGAAACGGCGATATGATGCAATGCCTAATTGAGGTCAGAGTTACACAGAGAACTGCAATGTTCCTGACTATGATAATGCCCGCAATGTCCATGTGCTTCCAAGGTTGTTCGAGTGCAGGTGATGTCACGTAAGACGGAATTAAGCGTGTGCCATGTGCTATAATTGGCTCAGGCTAGGCTGCATTTGAATTCAACTTCCGCGAGGCTGTTCAACCATGCATGAAGTTTGTCCTTTTCCATCCGCGATGTTACAATCTGAAGGAAACTGCTACAAGGCTACACTTCTTGAATCCCACCGACGTCGCAGATATTCAGCTTGATACATCTCGATATAATAACCACCATGCCAGCGCAAGCTTTCGACTTCCATCGGGACGACCGAAGACGAACTTCATCGGAGGTTGCCGATGAACTGACTTATCCTCCGGGGGACTGTTGGTCGAGGCCCAGCAGAAGACGTCCGCTCTACAATCATATGATATGCTTGGAGACCGTTCGTCTTGAAGGCATGCGTGCCACCCCATAAGAAGAGGCGGAAAACACGATATGTTTCCTCGCCCCATTTCGAAACAATCTCTTCCTTTGCCGCGTCAAGACGCTTCGCCCATTCCAGCATCGTAAGCTCGTAGTCGCGAGTCTCTCGGACAACTTCGACTATCTCAAAGCCGTGGTAGAGCATCTCCGCCATGACATCCTGAACAGTCATGTACGTGTGCGTTCCGCGCCAAATATACGCCCGCGTGAACGAGCTCACAGCAAACTTCTCCACGGCAGCTGAGCCGTCGAGATAAAGTCTTCCTCCAGGTTTCAGCACTTCCCACATCTTGTGCGCAAATCTGCGGTAGTTAGGTATGTGCTCGATCACACCAAACATGACCACATGATCGTATGGCTCCACCGGCTTGTGCGTGAGGAAGTCTTCGACGTAGACTTCGCCTGAAAGGTGGCGCTCCTCTATGAGTCTATCGATGAACTCCTTCGAGCCTTTAGTCAACGTCAAGGTGGTTACGTGGATCCCGCGAGCACTGCAATACTGCGTTACGCCACCCCATCCTCCTCCAATATCGAGCAATCGCATACCTTTCTTGAGACCCAACCCATGGAACATTTTCTCGAGCTTGTGTTCCGAGGCATCCTCGATGCTTTCGCCCTCATTCTGGAAATGGCCATGCGAGTAGAAGCGGAAACGCTTGTCGATGTAGGTCAGATAGAGATCGTCGCCATAATTGTAGTGGTCCCCAACAGCTTTCGCGTTCATCTTTGTCGCTGTCCAAGCAAAGTCGTACAAAAACTGGATCTTCTGTCGGAGGGGTACTTTGTCTTGCAGTCGCGCTCTCGCACCAAACAAAGCTCCTATGTCACCTTCGATGTCGATATCGCCTTTGACAAAGGCCTCTGAAATGCTCAACTCTGTCATGGGCGTCTGTAGAGCTTTCTTGTTCCGAAACACGACACGGTATATTGATCGGCCACTGCCAGTTTGATGCACCGCGCCATCTGGCAATTGTATCTCACCTGGCAAATCGAGGCTAGCCAATAGTGGAGCAAGTCCGGTACGAGGGAGCAGTGAATGGCTGGGCGCCATTCTGGGAGCAGATTTCGGAGAATATCAGAGACTTCAGGAGTTGTGGGTGCGGAATGATGATATACCTGTTCAAAGATGCCTTCGAGGCGGTACACCTACAAGGGAGCAATGCACCTTTGTAAGGCATCCACAAGTGCTTATCTTTTGACGTGGATAGAGTTCACAGGCTGCACTCGTAAGCTACGCAACTCGTGTCCGATTCTTGAGAACATTGTGCTTATGCATTTTATCCTTGTAGTAACCTACAAGGGCACACTAGCTTTCAAAAAGACAGGGAATCAATCCTATGACTGATGATTAGGAGCTCACTGCTGTCAATGACTGAGGTGTCAGAAGGATCTCGATGCGAAGGTAAGCACCTTGCCTCGACATGGAGAAAGGTGCGGAGGCGCTCTAAACCTTTCTGAGCATTTTCGGAATCCCGCTTTTCTTTCCAAGCATGGCTACTGTGGGGAAGTGCTAGTCTTCATGTATACGAACAAGGACGTCAGCGCTAGTGCCGCTGATCGTGACTAACGTTCTATAGGCTGCGAGTCACTCGCCTTCAATGCCCCGCACCCTCGCAAACGACTCCTGTATATTCACAGGTACGCTTTTGTCAACATGCTGGGGGTTTACATTCAACTCAATCTCCGCCCCGTGAGCAAAACATCTTGTAGTCAGCAAGACATCGGGCACTTTGTACATCTTCAAGACAGTGAAGCTACAAGTCTGACCAAAGAGGTCATCGGAGCCAGCGAATATTCTACATTTGCAGCATTAATACATACATCATCGCCCAACACCGGGTTACTCGTCTGCAAAAATCTGAAAACCAGGATTTGAGAGAGATGATGTGTACAGTAGGCAAGCGATACGACACCAAGCAAGCCCTCTTTATTGAGCAGCTACTTTTCTGCTACTATCAATCACCCCAAGCTCTCGAATCGATCGGCTAACTGATCGTGAACGTCACGCAAGCGCTATCTCTAGCTTGATATGCCTAGTATGAAAGTTTGGGAGTCTGCCTAGATCTACGAGGCGTTGGCATCGAAATTTGCGAGGCATGCGAGTCGTTGACTCAGGTGATGTACAGCTACACGTTGTTGTGCGAGCCTTGGTCTCTGCCGCCTTGCCACATACTGACAATCCGTGTTGGCGATGACACCTTCAATTCGGAGGATCGGTCAGTAGATGTTTGATATAAGAGGGGACGGGCGAGCAAGTAGACATCTCCGCTCATGCGATCGACTGGAGTATTCGACGCTACAGGAGCTCCTCGCGGCACAGTCTATCTATGCGACATTTCCAAGACATGGCACATCTATCGCTGACGGGAAGACTTTGGAACGTGTCATACTTGACGCTGCCGAAACTGGGGTCCGAAATCGGCAATGTATCTTGCAACGAATCTTTGTATCTTTGCACGGATGTCCTGAAGCGATGGCTAATGTATAAAAGAAGAGGAGGGCGTGAATCACTGATTTCCAGTACCTGGAACTGAAGTATCATGACCCTATGTCGAAGCTTTGATCGCCAAAAACTCGATTGCGGCGTAGCTGGGTGCATGGTTGGTTTCTTGTTTCCGGTGCGGCGCAGTCGCTATAGCATTTGCCCAACTCAACCGGCGAGACACAGCCCCGTCAATCCTAGATGGTGATGATGCACATGGGTTAAATTCATGGACCCCATCTGAAAACGCCCATCGTTTAAATATTCGGGGCACCTGCCGTGAAATGTCACTGTTCTCCATCATATTCCTATTCCTAAACAACATTTGCGATGCATTTGAACTCACTTCTACTCGTGCTAAGTGCATCATCGTTTGTTAACACATCAGGAACTCCAGACCTGCTGCCTCGCCATGCTGGAGCACCGCTAGCCTTTATACCAATAGCAAAGCCACCTCCTGCTCCAAAACCCCCAGTCGATGTCCCGGGACCCAATATCGTCGATCTACCAACAGGAGACCCAGATTGGCAAAACGACAATCCATCTGGGGAAACAGAAGGAGGATTCCCCACTCATCCAACAGAGGGAGGATTCGGCCAGGAGAGTTCGTCCAGCACATTCACTGCAACGGCAAGCTCTACTTCGGAATCAACAACTTTACAAATGGTAGCGAGTGAGAGTCCTTCAAGAGCGTCGAGAACATCTCAACCTCCGATCCCAGAAAGCACTGGGGCGGGGACGACGGCACGCATCAACTTGGTCATCTTGGCATGCTGTCTGTTCGCATGCATGTAACATGCAAGTTCGCTGCTATAGACTTAGTTATGTTGACATCGAAATTAGCAATGAAGTTCAGATGAGTTGATGTTCCACAATACCGCATCATCACACCCTGTACACACGACTTTGATGCTACCGAAGACACCATACTATTGGGAGCGAGATTAGCAATCCTGAACGGCAGTATCGACAACCTTGTGACTGGTGTGCTGTGTTTTAAGACTTGGGGGCCTATGTTGAAAGAGGGACCCACTGACTCGGGCTTTCGCTGATTAGAGAGCTGAAGAACCAAGACTACGAAAGGAAGGCGCTGATATCTAGCGACGCACTGCGCCAGCCAATATCTTTTATGTCTTAACTCTATCCTCTTAGTCAGAAACTGTGTCTTGAAATTTCTGGCAACGTTATAATCATGATAGCTCATGAGGTGCATTATTAACTACCAGCTCTTTTTTGATGTGCCAATTGGACGCAATGTAAGATGCGATGCAATGGGCTCGGCTTGCAGGTACAGGTCGAAAAAGCAGATTAAAGTTGTTGGGGAATAGATGAAAGCCTTTTGGAGAAGCGATGCTTACTTTCCTTTGGCTGAAGATGAAGTGATTCTATTGGCCAAGGTTCAAGCCACTTCACGTCGGCTGAGATTTACGCCTGCATTGCTCAGCTCCTCCCTACCACCTTCATGTCGCACTCGTACAGTCCTCTCCAGATGAACCATGTCTGGACGATCTATCTTACAGCCATTAAAGCAGCTCGTACGCTCGCCTTCTTTGAAGCAAACCCGGTGCGGCTGGTGCCGAGAAGAGTTCGAGAATGCCACGAGGCTATCCGAGCATGAGGAATCCACAGTACGCAGAGCTAGCTACTACAAGAGGGAGTTCACTATCCTCTATGTCTGCAACTGGTGTCATGCGGGCTTTGGTACACTATTTGGTCTATCAGAGCATGTCCGAAGTACAACACGATACAGTTCAGTCTCCGATTGGAAGTGCGTGCCTGACCCGACCGACATTTCGAGCAATAGCTCCACATTCGACGAATATCTCGGTTACTCCTCGAAGGACTGCATGGAGACTGTTGAAAAGCTTACCGAAGACGATAAGCCGACCTTTGTCATAGCTGGAGAAGGTCGCGGCGCACGGACACAAATGACTCGCACTTTCAAGACAATTACAGAAGAAGAAGAAAAGCCCGACGACGAAGATTTGATAATTTGGGTTGACCATCGAGCTCAGATTTCTGGAGACACGGAAACAGATACTGAAGTCCCAGACCGACAAAGTATGACACTCGCACGGTCAAAGGCGACCAATTCGAGCTCCGCGAACCCAGGAAGATTTACATCCTCAGGTAGTGCTAGAAGCTTTGCTACGGCTCGTACCAGTAGTTATGCAAGCTATCGCACTGCCCCTAGCTTCAGTCGACGCGCGCCACCACTTTCAGTCACTGCTCCGCTCCACATTTCGCCGCTCTTGAAGGATACAATTGGCGAACTACTGCGCTCTCTTGGAATTGACGATACCCTTTACTATAACAGCAACTGGCCAAGACTAGACGACGAACTTCATGCTCTGGTCAGCCACGTTGCTTCTGAATTTGAACAAATGAAGTGGTGCGACAAAATGCCAGCCAAAGCGACCATAGAGTCACTGTTTCGAGTTTACTGCCGGGATGTTATCACCCCCAAGATCGTGTCGATTGCGTCCATCGTCATTGGTATCCAGGCATCAGTAGAAGCCTTCTGCTGTACATGCAATTTATAATCGGAACCAGCAACCAAGCTTGACACGTTTCGAGGGGACATTTCACGTTTGCTGATGGATTGTCTCTCTGATGTCATGGATCTTGGGCACCTGAACAGTAGTCTGGAAAGCCATTTCAGAAGTACCAGTACTTGGCCGTTGCCTGAGAGGAATCCACAAGTTTTCAGTACTTCATGGCTTGAGCACTTAGAAGCAAGAGGCCTCATCTTAGAATCTTCTTGTGAGATCAACTGGTCTGGTCGTGGGCAGCATGTCGAATATGACCAGCAATCGGAAAGTGCCATCCCACTCAGTGTCGAAAGAGTGCTCGGGTACAGCGCATCGGCAGTTGTCGAAAGCGTTATGTGCCGACGCATACAATTAGCCCGAAAGAAAATCCGATGCTCGCGAAAGCTGACTAAAGAGGATTATGTCGTTGAGGTTGAGCATCTGCAACGCCTGCAGCATGCGCACATCTTGCGAGTTGTTGGTACTTACACACTCAAGAAAGATCTAGCGATACTTCTATATCCTGTCGCAACATGGAACCTTGATGAATTCATGGACGAGATGCTGGACGCTATGAGCGACGTCAACCGCAAAGATCTAACACCTGGCACTTGGCGCAATCGATCAACCGTAAAAGCATTGCAGACCTTCTTTGGTTGTTTGACACACGCTCTCGCATTCATCCATGAAGCCAACGTCAAACACTTGGACATCAAGCCAAAGAATCTCTTGGTCCGGGCACGTGGCGAACCAGGAATGTACAAAATCTACATCGCAGACTTTGGAATCGCTCGCGCGTACAAATCTGCAAATGATGCCGAAACGGACTCTCCAGTCGCTTTCACGCGAACCTATGCTGCTCCCGAGGTTATCGCTCAATACACACGAGGATTCGGGGCTGATATCTTCTCTCTTGGTTGTGTCTTCCTTGAGATGATGGTCACTCTCATATCAACTCCTTCTCGAGATCAGCGTCAAAGGCTTGTTGAAGTTCGCACATCGCTTGGTGAAGACTCTTCGTTTCAGGCAAATCTGGAGAGCATAACAGTATGGTTCTTCGAAACATTGCCGGGTGAAGGAGATCGTGATCGACTGGATAAATTGCCGCAAGGTCTACCTGATTTAGTATATATCATGCTAGAACGAAGACCTTCATGGAGACCTGCTGCGGCCCAATTGCACTGCAAGCTTAAGCATCTATGTTGTTCAGTCTGCGACCAAGGCCCAGAGCCTTTCGAGGCAGCAAAACAATAGTTCCCCAGCGCGAAAAGTGAATACGAGGTTGACATGTGTTTTCATGGGTGTATCCCAACATATTCTCGAATAATCAGGACAGCGGACCTCGTCAATTAAGTGCGGATAATTTGTGCGCCCATGTTGTTCCCTGATACCAGTGATAATCTTCAATGAGAATACCCACAATGTCAAGCTTATGCGCGCCATAGGCCTTTTGCAGCGTGCGTTGACGCCAAGCAGACCCTTGTGCATCTAGGGATGCAGCTGCTTTGACCAGCATTTCGAGGACCGGTGGATGACCCCATTCTAAAGCCGCTTCCAGCGCGTCTCCCGCCTGTGCATCGAAATCAACACCTTTGTCAATCAGAAACTTAACAACTTCCAGTTGACCTCTCGAAACAGCTGATCGCAACGCAGTCCCATGTACAGGAACATGTGCATTGATATCAGCGCCTCTTTCAACCAGCAGTTGCACCACAGACAGGTGTA
Source organism: Phaeosphaeria sp. A1 3.1a (assembly GCA_003501895.1). Lineage (NCBI taxonomy): Eukaryota > Fungi > Ascomycota > Dothideomycetes > Pleosporales > Phaeosphaeriaceae > Phaeosphaeria > Phaeosphaeria sp. A1 3.1a. The sequence continues at coordinate 22,440 of QVXC01000172.1, forward strand.
GTACGTAGATGCTTGGGCCAATCAGTGCCTCGGGTGACATGTAAAGATCACAATCATTTTTGGGAGAAATGAGACAGGTTTGCTGAGCCCAAAAGCAGCGCGCTCGTAGTCTGTGCCCGGGCTGGTTTGAGCAGATCTCTGCAGGGAAGCGATTACAATATCCGTACCCAAAACTTTTCGAATGTAAGCTATTTGATTATCGAGCGTGGTTATGAAATTACTTTTCCTAAAGCTTTTTAAAGTGCTGCTGAGTTGACACAGATGTTCAAATCATGGGGTTTCGTAATTCAACAGGATTAAGTGGATGCCAAGTGCTTACTTATGTTGCAAGTGAGCGCTGCGAGTGAACGAAAGCCTCACTTAGTGTTACGTTGCACGACATTCCACACCGTCACTCAAAAGTCATCAGAAAATTGCGGATCAATCTGTCGGTCTCGAGCGATCACGCTGCTTCAAGGTAGGAGAATAGCTGCCCACATCGCCAAAGAATGCATTCTCCATACATCTGGAACACATCCGTGATGCGGACCTGTCACTATCCATCACCTGAGCGCATAATCATAATTCGACAGGACAATGAGAGGATGGAGCCTCGAAATGAATAAAGTTTATGCGGCGTTGTGAAATCAAAGGTTTCATGTCGTGACACTTGTCTCGGATCTAATTCTGTTCATGCGTGAAAATATCCTACTGTGTTCGCAAAAACGACATGGTTTGGAAATTGTGAGGCAAAGACGGCACATTGATACGACTTCTGAGATCTGGCTCCCTCTCTTCTAACGCCATGAGAAGTGTATGCAAAATGTGTGGTAAGTCGCCTGCCTTAGTAGAACGTATGCCAAACGCCAAACGCCAGGTTGAAAACACGAGAAAAGATTGAAGGGAGCCGTGACACTACCTTGGAGCTTGCGAACACCGAGGTTCTGGGGTGTGTGCGACATACGATGTGTTGTTCGACTGCGACTGGTTTCCCAATATAGGCAACGGAACACAGCGCACCACGGCAGAACCGAATTTTTGGTGTAGGCATATCGGATAGAGAGACTTGTTGCGAGCATGCCATGTTATGGTTTCGGTGCATGTCGTGTCACCACACATCTGAGCAGTCGGTACCGCCTAATGCCGTGCCTGCATTCGTCGGTTGCTGATATGCACCACGACGTTCTCGTGGCATACGATGAGAGGTGGAAGATATCAATAGCTTGCCGTTGAAAGCGTCCGAAGTCGCTTGTACAACTTTCTTCTTGGTAACATGTGTTGAGCAAGTCCTCAATCAGCACATTGATCTGTCGCCCCAGTTGCATGCCAATGATGCTGTAGGTCTTTGAAATCCCTTGGTTTAAGTCGGCCCCCAATGAAACAGAAAACCGCGCCTTTGTCTTGTCAATTCCTTGGACGGGTGTCAATAGAACACCCGCACATTCTCTTCGTCGTCCTCGTCGTCTTCCGCCAACATCCAAAGCTCTTCTTGTGCCTGTGCCTTGCCGTTCCTGTCATCAAAGCCCTCCCCAAGTCTAGTGACACAACTGAAAGCCACACTCCAGCCATTGACACCAGTAGCGTAAAAGGCCTCTGATGTGGCAGCTTCGCGGCTACCGCATTTGATGAGCTTGTATATTTGTGTCCCATTAAAATGACTTCCATGGATGAATGGGTTGCTGGCTTGACATGCTGTGAGAATGATCCAGTACACAAGAGGGGTTGCGTCAAGGGCTTCCGACTTCTCCTCACTGCACTGATGGCAAGTGCTCGTGTAGCCTCCCTCCATAGTGTGACCGGCGGTGCAATCGTACACGTCGTCGTCAGTAGGTGTAGTCAAAGCTCTTGATGCCCAAAGCCTTGGTGTCTCAAGGCTAACTGGTCGTGCATCGAACAAGGGAGTCAGCTCCGGCATGTCGTAGCTCGTTGCCCCAAACGCCTTCATTTGCCTAAAGAAAGCTCGCTGAGGCTTTGCAAACCACACATCCGAATAACCATATCGGAGCAACCACTTGTACTCCTCCAAATCCGCGCCATGAGGCTTGTGCTGTGTTACGAGAACGTTACGCCCGAAAGGATCGAGACGAACAATGCGGCTTGTCTCTAGAATAGATTCACCCGAGTAGTGCACAGGCACTAGAGCAGCCGGGCTTGAAGCTCGCTCGTCTGGTTGGTATGGTGGCTCTGGGATTGACGGAAAAGACATGGGCGGTGGGGGCGGAGGCTAGACTCGATATTAGCCTGTATCAGTGCAGATGATGAGTAACGTACCGGAGGAGGCGGCGGCGGCGGAGGAGGAGGAGGCGGTGGAGGAGGCGGAGGGACAAAGGTCTGCAGTTCAGGAGGCTGCCCTCTTGGTGGTGGTGGCTGATGTCGTTAGCTCTCCAATACAACTGACCGAGCACAGATCTTCGGAACTCACTGGGGGTGGGGGAGGGGGCGGCTACGAAGCTTTATTAGTGATCAATCTCTGTTGAGGGCGCAAACTACAGGCTTACAGGCTCATACGAAGCTGGATGGGCGGTGACACTTTTGACGCCATGAAGCTTTACACGATGCGGTAGGCTGAAAGCTGGTAGAACATTCGGTGGTTCAGGAATACCTTGCGTCTGTTCCTTTGACACCATAGGCTCGAAATGCTGAAATTTCGGCGAGCCGTACGTCAACCCATCTCTACAACACCCATTGTAGCCTAAGACGTTCGAAGCTGATGATAATCTGGTCATAAGACGAGTCGATGCTTGAGCCTGTTTTGTCGGTGTCAACATGTCAAGGGACGCAACTTGATTGCTGGGAACTTGTGGAATAATATAAGGTGGGTTCTGGGCGGCAAAGTCCCGAGTCTCGTCTCTCTCATCTGGTGAGACCTGGGCCGGGAGCTTCGGGATGCTCTGCTCTCTGCTCATGTCTAGATTTTTATCGATAATTATAAGCTCGTCAGGATCCATGTTGTTCTAGAAAGACAATATAGCACCAATGGGATGGTGCACAATAGGTGACAGTATGGAAGACGGTCTGAAAGGTGCGAAGAAGTGGAGGACCTTTGTCAGCTTATGAAAGGTGGTCCGACCCAGCCCGGTGGATTGAATATGCACCGGGATTAGCTCACCATCTTCTGGCTTTCGAGAATGAAGCATCTCGTCAACGTGGTGCGTTTTCGGCGTGTCCTGAAAATCCGCCAGGGTGATACAGCAGTAGTCGATTACACTCCTCGTTCCCGTGTCTCCTGCAGGGACGCTACACATTCCGCATATGCATGCATTGGACGCCCACCAAGCCCCTAAAGTCGAACCAAAGCAGGTATTTCATGTAACATCTCAACAGTGTTGTAATTCAACCCAATCATGCCCAGCCTCAGCCTTAGCCTTGTTGCTCGGTGCTTTTTTCAAGCCTCATCTTTAGCCTCATTCTTGATGAATATCCACGCGTGAACGACGCTTGATCGAGTCCGATATGCGACACCATTTCCCAAATCTCTTGAATATGCGACGATGTCTAGCCCTGTAAGGAAGGATCGACTCTTGAAGGGCAAAAGTGAAGCGAGGGCAAGGCCGTGACGATTGCCTAGCATTCCAGGGGATAGTGCAGCGGGATTCCACGTCGAGGGCATGGATGATCTTGAGGAAACTTTATCGATTCGGAAGCGAAGCCGGGTGCCATGTGAACGAAAGCATGTCCAGATAGTGTAGCACTAGAGCAAAGACCACGGACAGTCCAGGATCAACCCGAAGTCGCTCATGCGTGCGGGCTTGGTGGAACATGCATATGCGCGAGCAACAAGGTAGAGAGACGAGCGAGTGTTATACGGCGCAGCAATTGCACCGAGCCAGCAACCAGAAGGAGGCCTTTATTGCAGAGTTCCGGTTCCAGCAAAGCTATCATAGGTCTAACATAACATCCCAGTAGATTGGACCCCAGCATAATGTTGAAGAAGAATTTACTTGATACACCTCGGGCTCCAGAGCCAGTCAATACATCCTTCGGCCAGATACATTCCTCGAGATAAGAGCCAGGTCCAGGTGCATTCAGACGCAGATATGGAATAGCCAGTGGGAAGGCGCCTGCAGCTGGACGCATACGTCACACCGCCAGACGCCATGCCTAGATGCGAGTACGGAGTCCTTGAGGCCGGACATGGTCAACGGTGCCTGTATTGAAAGTGAGCTTTCGAAATAGATAGAGGTGAAGTTGGCAGAGCGCTGACATCCAAAGACAGCAAGGTTCACCGGTATGACAATCACGTGAGCTGGAAACGAGGCTGACATACCGATGAGATCCAGTGTTATCCCACCTTCACCGGAAACCCGAAATGAATCGACTCGCCGTTGGATATTGATTCGAAAGGAGGAATATGAAGAGCTCAAGAATGCTGACGAGCTGAAAAGCCTCAAGTCAGCGCCCATCGAAGGGATCTGGGCGGAATAATTCAGGGCGGAGCGCTGACAGGTAGTAAGGCTGGCCGGTCAAGGCTCGATGAATATACGACACCCTCAGACATGCTGGATGGTGAGAAGATAATAATGAGCAGCAGCATGTGCTGAAAGTAAGACGAGGGAAAAGAAAGAGATGGGGAGGGCAAATGGGACTTTAAAAGCCATATACTTCATTAACCTTCGTTACCCAGGGCATCCCGGCTGTTGATTGACAAAAAATTACCAATTCGGTCCGTAATTAAAACGTCCTTCACTTTGGATCTAGAGAGAAGTGAGGCAACATCGTATGGACGCCTTCAAACAATACGCTCTGTGACGAGCCAATAGAAGCCGTTCAGTGACATCGTCACAGAGTGATAGGCTTGTTCATCATCCATATGGGTAGCTCTGAACGATATCCTGGCTGCAAGGCAGATTCAAGTAGAGATATCCAAGTTGTTGAAGTCACTAATCACGAGCATTTCCCTCACCCACGTGACATCGGACTTTGCGCCCACGCTAAACAATATCCCCGTCTCCCTCCATCATCGCGTCAAACCTCACACAGCTACCACGACAGCCCACTTCGATCCTCTCTCTGCGCAAATCCGACACAATCGCCATGTGATTCGCATACCGAAAATGCCAATATGCATATCCTGCCGCCACCCCATCCCCGTGCTGTACACGACCTACTCCAAAGCCGACGACCGCGCCCTCGGCAAAGGCGTGCGCCTCACACAATGTCCCAACTGCAAAGGCTTCGCAGATAAATACGTCGAGCACGACTTTGTAGTTCTCTTCATCGACCTCGTACTCATAAAGCCCGAGGTAACGATACGATTCCACCCCTCCTTCAACATTACTTTGAAATCCTTCATGCCTTTGTCGACCTACCATATCGCATACAACTGGCACAATTTGCAAATCTAGAGTGGAGATAAGAATGCTGATTTAGATTCGTGTGACAGGTCTACAGACACCTCCTCTTCAACCGCATCCCCCCCTCCCCCCACATCCTCGACCGCTCCATCACGCGCCTCGGCATCCTCCTCCTCCTCTTCGACGTCTACCTCACCTGGGCGCGCATCGAGAAACTCTCCTCCAACGCATCCATCCTCGCGTCCCAGCCCCTAGGTCTCCAATACCTGTTCTTCCTCGCGCTGGTCGGGCTCAGCACGCTGGCGTTTCATGTACCTATCAGGATCCTCTGCGCTGTTGATCCTGCACATATTCCTGAGACGGCGGGGGCGAGAGGGATGTGGAAGAGGCTGGTTCCGCACTTTCCGGAGCCGGCGCCATTGAGTACGGCACTGCTGGTTAGTAGTTGTACCAAGCTTTTTCCGATTCTGCTTATTATATGGGACTATGATCTACCGAGTAGTGCTACGGCAGTGAGCTGGGCGGTGATTGTGAATAATGTTGCTGCGCTGGAGATCCTGATGGATTGTGGATATATGAGGGCTGGAGTGCTTGTGGGTGTGGGCGCGGCGGTTAGGAGCGTGGTTGCTTGGGGCATGCTTAAGGGTGCTAGGCTGGGGACGGGGTGGGAGGGATATAGTTTTCAGCAGGAGGTGGGGAGGTGGTGGATGGAGATCAGGGAGATAGGGTAGAGTATGGTCTAGACGTCGTTTTGTGATGGTCGTCTGGGTGTATATGGTAGGAGTGCTTGGAGCTTGGCTGATGTCGCAGTATACCCATGTCATATTTATACAAATGCTATCAAGTCCTCAACGCCGATCAAGTGTACAATGCGCTCAGAAGTGATGCCGCGATCACGCTCGTTGTGCCGCTGCTCGATCTCGTGTCCAGCCATGCGCCAGACGGCGCGGATATCCAGTACGTGAGCATCCTCAACATGAAAGCTGCATGACTGTTCCCCTTCACAAGCCTTCAATACCCCGTCTCTCCCTCCTTATCTAGCGTCCCGTATTGAGCTCCGGTCGCAAGCCGTTTCGTTGCGGTGCAATGAGCGGGTGTAGTTGTGCGAGGAACGTAATGGCCCACATGATGTACATTGCGGCAGCGGATAGGACGAGGGTCGATCTCCAGACACTGTTGTAGCTGTGTTAGCTCATGTCTTACTAGATGCTCCAGCCTCTCGATTATGGTGTTATATAGTTGTCGTCGGTTGAATCGATGTAGTTGAATGCGCGCGAAGGGTTGAATGCCTATCGCGTGGCAGGTGTATTTCGCTCTCTTATGTGTCGCATATTGAAGTACGTGCGGCTCGCACGTGGTAGATGATTCTACTCGTATGCTGGACACTTCTTTTCTGCTGTTGTGTTTCGGAGGCTTTTGTACAGGCGATCGGGGCCAGAGGCGATGTTTTGGATAAGGTAGACACTGGGGAAGACTCACGTCTGGTTCTCGCCCTTTGGTGCTAGAATCCACGCAGCTGCGCAGAATACAACGACTACTAGCAGTCCAATAAAGGGTGCCCATCTATGCTTGTTAGCTTTCGTGATAGATCGCGCGCTCGTGCCTGAACTGACCCGTTCGCCATGGTGTATGTAAAGGGAGAGTGTTGAGGAGTTTTGGAGTGGTTATGCGGTCGCGAGGTCACGTGTGGGCGGCGGCGGGAATGTGTATGACTCTGAGATGCGGATTCGACGAGTTTCGCAAAGGTCACTTTGGTGGTGATGCATGAGCTCCAGTTCGAGCTTCCGGCGACGAGCGTCATCTAGATCTTGGCACGCTAGCTTCATTGGGTAGCAGATACATTGGTGAGGGAAATGCTCATGATTTGTACATCAAAGACGAGGTGAACCAAGATGCATTATGACGCTTAGCATTCGAGTATGCAATTATAGCACATGTCCTTCTACCGACTCTCGCGTGCCAAAATAACAATCCTACATGTGGTGTAACAGATTTATGCTTTTGCGCCAATCCAAGCTGATGCCCTAAACAACGCCTAGCGCTGGAAGAATGATGTGAATACCCTCAACCCTCTGCAAGTCTGCCTTGCACTACCACGCGTCGCATGTACTTGTCCTTCCTCAACGTGCTGCTTCGTCGACCATGGCGGCAGCGTCCCTTGCTCTTTGCATCCAGACCTGATCATCAACTTCCCGCCCAAGCACATCGCTTCCTAGCACCACTCGAAGAAGATCTGAGAGGCCAATAGCGTTCTCAGCACCACCGAACAGTGCCCCAGTACGCCTGCTCGCTGCACCCCATTGCTCGACTGTGTAGATGAGCCACTTCACCAACAGCTTCCGGTTGCGGCCGGTAAAAGGTGGTTCCTGTGAATACCATAATGACTCGAGAGTCCCGACCAAATATTCAAACGGCGCCTTGAGCCTCACCAGCACATCAAGCGCCCATGTGAGATTTGAGTTGGGTGCCAGTTCGTCTCCATGCCGCGCGTTGGTCTCGTGTGTGTAGAACTCAATGTCGTACTGAAGTAGCAATTGCAGGACAATGGTGACTGGAAACACGTTCTCGTTGAGGTTAGTGCGTGTGCCGATCTCCTCCACCTTCATGGCTACAGCTTCCCATGGTGCTGTCATGTGCTCCCCAATCGCCTTTCGGTGCACCTGTTCGATGAGGTTGGACCACGTGTGGCGGATATCTGGGACGCTGCGGTAGTCAGCTGCATGGTAGATGAGCAGGCAAATGTCGTAGTAGCCGGCTTGGTCAGCATAACTGTGGTACAGCTGGCCAGAGTCAGTGATGAATTATAGCTGAAGTAAGGAGAAACATACCTCATCCAGCGAATGGATTTGACCGTCGAGATGCTGTATCACATCCGCTCTGCGTTGGCCACTCAGTCGCTCATCAGACTTGATCTTCTGCAGGATATCATCCTGAATATTGGCAATGTCGAGATGATCGGTGATGTTGCGTAGCAACTCTTGCCTTGTCTGCCTGTTCCGTACACCGGTTTCTGAAAAGCCGGTCATGCGAGTCGAGGCGTTCGCCTTGGCCCTCGACAAGTACTCAATGCGCTTTTCGAGCGTTAGAGGTAAGGAGCTTTTGGCGAGCTGGTATTGCGTCTCAGCAGCACTGAGGAAGTCGTTGTAGTGAGCAAAGTACCGCCACAAAAGGTCCGCATGCGCAAGATCCTTCTCCGCGCTTTGTCGCAGATAGTCAACGACGAACGGCGAGTTGATGTCCAGCAAACGCTCTGCCCAGCCCTTGGACATGTACCAGTCGTAAAGGTAGTTTTGGAACACTTCGTCTTCCGAGTTGTTGATCTGCTCGTACGCTTCTTGCTTGCGTCGAGTGATCTGTGACACGATCCCTTCTACGACCGGCGGCTGTGTGTTGTAGGCATAGTCTACAGCTTCAATGACTCTGCAGACCAGGGTGTAACATGATGCTCGGCGCTCATAGTAGTCTTTTCGCACATCATTCGGGTCCACGTTTAGATCGTTCCTCTCCTTGATCCAGGAAAGTGCCTTGTTACCGCGATCAAGATCTTGAGCAACCTTCAGAGCAAGCCTAATTGCACCTGTAACCAGGTTAGCGAATGTACTCGAGGACGCGACTAAAACTTACCAGCGTAGAACTCTAGCTCGATATACTTGCTCACGGTCGAGGTCAAGTTGTCGTACGTCAAGCTCTTGCCGACTTGCTCGAATAACCGTAAGCTGTCGTTGAGCAAAATTCGGCCGCGCTCTGCGTTAACACCCATATCGGCTGCCTTCTTGAGGTTCTCTTGTGCTTTGAAAATGATGACATCGTCAGAGCTGCAGAAACTACCACACTTTCTCCTCAGAGCTTCGGCTACAGTCTCCACATTAGAACCCTTAGTAATGTTGCGGTTGACGATAGCTTTCACGAGCTCCCGCGCAATGTCTTTACCCTCTTTTACTGAGAACAGACCCTGGAACCTCAGTTGACGCACACGATCTTGCATTTGGGGATCAGGGAGCAGAGCCAGAATGTCCTCGAGCTTCTCTTCAAACAGCACCAACACGAAAGAGATTCCTTCCACGATGTTGTTGATCATGGCCAGCAGGCTGGTGAGAGCCCTGTTCTCGCCTTGCAGCTCGACCTCCTCTTGTCTCGAAGAAGCACGTCCGAGAGCTTCCGGTCCGGCCAAGCCTTCAATCGAGGACTTGTTGGCGTCTAGAAATTCCTGTAGCTGTGCAAGAGATCTTTGAATGTCCTGAAGCTTGGAGATGCTCTGAGCTGATGCGAGCACCGGTCCATTCGGGGTTGCAACCTGTTTGATGATCGGAGAGTTCCAGATTGAACGGATTAGGCGAGCAACGTAGATGGCGATTCCATCGTGTCGTGGCGAAGCTCGCACATTTTCCACGCTGAGTCCCTCGACTGTGGCGCTTTCAGTCAGATGTGCCTTGCCACCGAATTCGATGAAAACTCTACGGGCCATCTCGAGAACCTCAGGCTCCGTAACCTTGGCAATCCGCGAGTCTGGACCGACGTCTGAACCTTGGCCACATGCCACAGCAAGTGCAGTCGCAGCAGTCTCAGCCAAGCCATACTGCTTCGCAAGCTTACGGAGGTCTCCTTCAGTGCCCTCTGCGCCGCCACCGTTCTTAATGATGCCAGCGAAAATGTCCACGAGTCGTTTCCGTCGGACAGTTTCTATTCCAGCAGATGTAATGATCGCATATTCAGACGATGGCTGATCGAATTGCGTGGACAGCTCGTTGCCAAAGCCCAAAGGCTCTCCTCGAGCGGAAAATGGGGGTGTCACCTGACCAATGTCCTGCACCACACCGATCAAATCCAGCGCCAAAGCAGTCTCGATGTAGCGTGGAGGCTCTGAGCTTTCGCGCTGTCCCAACAGTCCGGAGTGTGGAGCAGACACGAAGAGAGAGTGGTTGGAGCTGCCAGGTCTTACGACAAAAGAGAAGAAGGATCCTGGTGAGTATCTGTTTCCGAGTGTAGTATCCTGCAGGTACTTCGAGTCGAAGCCGATGGGCGCCCCACCTTGGTATGGTTGCGGCTGGGCACCGTTTTGTTGTGAAGATTGGCCGTCGCTAGGTGGAAAACGGATATGACGAAGCTGCATGTTACTGGGTGCGCTCGTGCTGTCAGAGTTCCACGAACCAGAGGTCGTGCTCAGATAGAGCCTGCAACCGGTCGACGTCGTCACCATCAACGACATGTAGTCTGCTTCAGGGCTTGTGATAGGACTGAGGCTGACAATTTTCATGCCATTCAGAACTGAGGGTTGGCGTACGAGATGCATACACATGGTCTGTATGCTGGCGAGGTTGCGGGTAATGACGCATTCCAGAGAGGCGGGAGCTCGCATGTGGTACACTTTGATCGTGCCATCAGTAGAGAGCGTGTACAATAGACTCCGGGTGTCGTCAATGACCATCTGCGCGATCCCGGCTTGCTTCGTTGTTCCATAAAAAGGTAGCGCAGGCAGCCCGACGGCTTTTGACACGTGGTTTGTCTTGCTGCACTTGCTTGAAAACCACTTGTCCTCCTGCTGATAATTGAGCTCGTAAACGTCCTCCGATCCGCCGTCTCCGAAGAATATACGTCCCGTCTTCGCTGAGGCCTCGATTGTGGTGACATTGATCCTGCGCACAGAAGTCGTCAATCCGGTCCGGTACAGGGTAATGCTGTGGACACCCTCTGAGCCTCGCTGGCACTCTACAGCAATTAGGAAGACATCGGTGACGGTTGCGACGACAAGAAGGTATTCGATCGTGGCCACAAAGACACCCGCGCGAGGTTTGACTAGCTTCACGCACGTGATGTTGCTCGGCTGTTCCTCGAAACCAACGAGCTCCGGATTCGGGTGAGTGTAGTCCCACAAGTAGACCTGGTTGTCGACTACCACCCAAGCGTGGTTGATCTCAGCGAAGAGGCCCATGCTCGTGGACATTTGTGTGTGGTCGACCTGTTCGAATACGTCTTCTGGTAGTCTGTACGATCGCAGCTTCTGGAATGGCGCCCATGCTGCTGTGTTGGACATTTCATATTCGCCGGAAATCCCCTCTGTGAGCTTGGTTAGCATAAATGGACCAGATGTAGTTTGTGCCCACGCGACTCACGTCCAATGTAGCCTTCCAGAGACGGGTATCTGCAGTCTCTGTCCAGCATGTTGTTAATCGTGCGCGCCGCGCGCTCTATTGGACTCTCGGTTGGGGGCGCAGGTAGCGCCTGTTGTTGTTGTTGCTGCGGCTGGGACTGCGACTGTGGTTGCGGTTGCGACAAGGAAGATTGGCGCTGGAAATTGGGTCTGTTCGGCGCAGGAGTGTTGATGAACGCGCCCGGGCCCGGTCGCTGCGGCGTCGCAGGCGCCATTTGGTAGGCCATGGTGTGTTGGAGATGGGAGATGGTGAAGGAGCCTTTGTGACGGGAGGCTTGAGTTAGGAGACGTGGAGTTCGTGCCGGGATATAAGCATCGACATTAGCTGCGCGCGATGGTTCGGGAAGACGCGACGAGTTTGGAAGCTCGACAAACACGGGAGAAAGGAAATGGCGTTGACGGCCGCGGTTGTGAGGTGGTGAGCTTGCTGGTGGAAACGCGAACAACAAAAGAAGCTCGAGAGGTACAGGGATCTGCAGGCCTAGCGCCGCATCCGAGCTTTGGCAACTTTTGGATCATCTCGAAGAACCTCTCGATTCGTCTGCAATTGAAGATTGTATTAACCACGAGATTCTTTTTTGCACACAGAACGTCCACCTGGTGCGAAGCATAAACCTGCCCCAAACACAAAAGCGCTCGACGAACGGCACAGCTTCAATTGCACTGTCACCCGCCGAAGCAGCTTCAGAGCACCAAGCTCTTTGGCCTCGCCTTCACGACACTTCTCAATTCGACGTCACAGCTATACGACCCTCAACATGTCACTCTTTACACCATTGGCGGCACGGACACGATTCCTTGCTTCTGCACGACCACTGTGCCTCCGCTACTCGTCCACCACCACTGAACCTATCGTACTCCCTCGTCTGCAAGCCGACCTCAAAGCTGCTCTACGCGCCAAGAACAAGCCCGCGCTCAGCACCATCCGCTCACTGCAGGCTGAGATCATCAATGCATCCAAGACCGCAAAGCCCATCGAGACAGATGGCGCGCTCTACTCCCTCATCCAGAAGCAAATAAAGGGCATCACAACTGCGATCGAGGAGTTTCAAGCGGCGAAGAGGGATGACCTCGTGCAGAAGGAGCAGGCACAATTGGACGTGCTTCAAAAATACAGAGATGAGATTCCCAAGGTGGAGAAGAGTGAGGTCGATGAGATGATTGAGAGTGCGGTCAAGGCTGTGGAAGGAGCCAAAGCAAACTTTGGTCAAATAATGGGAAAGGTCATGGGTGCGCTTAAAGGGCGACCAGCGGATATGGAGTACATAAACCAGAAGATCAACGAGGCTGTAGGGAAGAAGTAAGTCTCATAGACTTTATCGACCACCCAACCACCGTATGTGTGGTTGTGTCTGGCGAAACTCAAAGACACATGGTACTTGCTGCTCGTGAAGACCCGTGCACGACATCCGGTGAACCGTCAGTGTCTTTCGATATGGGCTGAGCTCGCTCAATTTGCCGTGAACGCCAATATCTGTCAGGCACGAGCCCTGCATATGGGATCAGGAACGACAGGAGGAAAATGTGTTTTAGCATCGGTCGTTCGCCGGTGCATCGTGCATGGCAAGGTCGTGAGCTCGAAAGGTTCAGGCATCAAGCTGGGCGCCTCAGCAGTTACATTCTGCTAGTAGATGTGTTCGACAACGATGTTGCTGCCCGAGTGCCGAAACGCAGACATGGTGTTGAGGCTGAGACAGCATGCATGGGGCGCTACGCGGCATCTCGCCGGCCAGTTACGTCATGGCATGCACACTTTCACCAGCATCCCCTCGCTCGCTTTGGGTGTCGAGACTTGCAGGTAAGGATGGCCGCCGTGTCGAGAGCGTCTAGCCGCAAGATAGTCCTGCCTCCCGGCTCGGGCGACTGGTGACTCTGAAGGCTCTCGGACATGTGGACGACGAGTGCGCCCAAAGGCAATGTCCGACGAAATGCTCCACATGTGTTCGAGGCGCGAATCGGCCGCTTGTGTGGGCAGCCAAGAGAGCAGCCACATGCCAGCCCATCCAGTGCGCGCAACCATGGCGGTTAGCGTGGTGTTACGGAAAGAACGAGCGATGACGCACCTGCTCAAGTTGGCTGCATCCCACACACACACCACCATTCAAGTGCCTGCGCCTTGGATCTTGCAATACCTTGCTGCTCGCTCCCACCGCTCTTATTATTCGTCTGCCTCGCCCACTGTCACTCTCTCCCAACTAACCACCGCGCGCATCCATCCTGCCATAATCGAGACGGGCATCCGGCCGCATCCCCACATCCGCATTGCAAAGTGATACCAACCCCTCGATTATCACAATGTACGGCCGTTCTTCTGCTGGAACCCTGGACCGCTACGATGACCCGCCTGCGCCCCCTCGCGGTGGTGGAGGTGGAGGTGGTGAGCGCTGGGATCGCGCGAGGTTCGAGAGCATGAGACGTGGTGGTCCTCCTGGTCCTCCTGGTAGCGGCGACAGCGACAGCGGCCGTAGCCGTGGTCCTCCACGAGACGACTACGACCACTTCCGCTTCCAGGAGCACGACAAGGGCCCCGGCTACCATCGCGATGTCGACATCCACGAAGACCGCTCACGTCGCGGGCCACCCGTCATGGAGCGAGAGCGCTTCCACGACGACGACCGCTTTGCCCACCATGGTCGTCGACGAAACGACATCTTCGAAGAGCCCACGCCGTCCGAGGTAGCCAACCGCGCCCTTGCCCCCTACCGTCGCAAGTCGGTCATCGACAAGGACATCAACATTGACATCGACATTGACCGCCGAGAACAACGCCCGGCTAGGTCGGCCCGCCCCCAGCGCCCACAATACATGCGTCGCCAGTCGTCTCTCGACACCTTTGACCGCCGCCCACTTCCGCGCTATGGCGACGTGGAGAGGTACGAGCGTGAAGAAGTCCATGACTACCGCCTTCCTCCCAATGTACCAATTCCACTTCCCATCCGGGAGCGCCGCAGATCGCCACCCCGACGATTCCGCGACGAGGACGACTTCGAGGAGATCCGCTACGACGAGCGAGATGGACGTGGACGCGAGCGAGAAGACTATCGCGAGGTAGAAGTGCACCGCGCGAAGAGCCGAGTGAAGCGAAGCAAGAGCGTCGCCAAGTCGACCCGCAGCTCTTCCATCTCTAGCTTTGAGGAGATTCAGCCTTCTCGCGCCACATATGGCAAGAAGGGCAGGACGCGGATGCCGAAGCGTCTGGTCAAGAAGCAAGCCGTCATCGATCTCGGCTACCCCTTCGAAGAAGAGGTGAGTTGCACTTATAAGTGACGCTATCACATCTAACAGAAACAGGACGACTTCATCGTCATCACGCGAGCTCTCGAGAAAGAGCACATTGACGAAGTTATCAAGATCAGCGAGAGCTACAAAGAAGGTGCGGAGCTCAGTGTGCTGCTCCAGGCATCAACTAACAGAACAACAGAGAAAACGACCTATGTATATGAAGAGAAGATGGACGCCCCGCCACCACCGCCTCCTCCGGAGTCTGTCGCTCCTCCACCTCCACCATCGGTTATACACAACCCTCCTCCACCACCTCCCATGTACGCACAACCACCACCACCTCCTGCTTCGGTTTATGCACCACCCCCGCCAGCCTCTGTCTATGCGCCATCTGTTCGCGCTCCCTCGCCCCATCACCACCACGAGCATGAGGAGTACGTTGAGATCGAGCGATCAAACGCAATGCACGGCCCAGCAACCTCCTTCCTGCCCGATGGTCGCATGCTAGTGCGCCGCGAGGAGCACTACCGCTCCGAACGCGACATCAAGGACGAGATCCGTGCCTTGGAGGACGAGCGCCGCATGCTCAAGTACGAGCGCGATAGCGAGTATGAGATTATCGAACGACGAGATCCCAAGCGAGAGGTCATTCGTGTTGACAAGGACCGAAAGGGTAGGTTAGCCCTTGTTCGCTCGGCCCGTTAGGACTTTTTGTTGATTGCTGGAATAGTCATCAGGCGGGACCGGCCAAACCCGAAGCTTGTCGCTGCGATGATGAGCACGCTTACTTGAGGTGCATCAGCAGCGTCAAGACAGTATCAAGATTGGAGGAATTGGGGCGTTCACGGATATGGCGGCTATTTACTTCTTCACGACTTACGGCTGGATCTTTGCTTTCTATTTTAATTTCATTTTGAGTATCGGGTTTCTTTGCCGCGCTACATGTAGGGGATATCTTGCTGGTCATCATATGAGGATCTTTAAACCTATATACCACAATGCACATTACGACTTCACGACTTTACACCTTATGACTCCCTTACCATCCATGCCCAAACCTCCTCCTAGTTCCCTCACATCCAATTCTTCCTCACCATCGCAGTATGCTTGATCCATTCATTCACAACCCCTTCGCCCCCTTCCTAACCGGCACCAGCCCCCTCTGCCCCGCAATCCACCCATCCACCCTCGCATAACAATCCAACGTCATGAAGACCCCCAGCGCCAAGTATCCCCCATACATGCCCCCCAAGCCCTGCAGTCCGCGCTGCTGAGTGCTCAGTTCGTCCCAGCTCAGCATCTCGGCCATGCACACGAGCGTCGACATGGAGGTTTCGACGCCGAAGACGAGGAGGGCAAGGGGGATGCGCGGGGAGGAGCGGAGGAGTGCGGGGATGGCCCAGAGGGAGAGGGGGAGGTGGTAGGTTAGTTCGAGGAAGAGGAGGGGGGGGAACCAGGGACTATGTTGGGAGGAGGGGGTTAGTATGGGGCTTGAGAAATGGGAAGTGGGAAGGGGGGAGGATTGGAATGGATGAGCGAGAGGGGAGTGGGTGAGGGGAGCGCGAGAGGGTAGAGATCTGAGGAATGGTGAAGAGGGTGATTATGGGAGATGGGTGGGAAGATCTGATGGACATGCGTGGAGATGTAGGAGTGAGGGAAGTGATGGAAGGACGGTTGAGGGCATTGTGTATGTATGACAGGAAGGAGTAGAAGTTGTGAGAGTATACGAGTAGAAATGGGGGTATGAAGGGTAGATCGAATGGCTGGGTGATATTTCCAAAGTGTGTTCGATGGGACGGAGGTTGGTGATATGGTCAAGTAGAGTAAGAGGACTTACGGTGGGTTGTAAAAGAAGCGGTCTCCATAGGTGCCGATGTACCATTCGCGGAGGGAGGTCATCCATAGAGGCTTAATTTGGACGGGATAGAAAGCCGATAGGTCGAAGGCTGTGGAGATGGTTAGTTAAGGCTCTACATTATCTGCTTGAGATGTTTGCGCGATTGGAATGTTGCCATTTTTGGGGACGAAGTTTCTCTTGGTCGCATTTGTTTCTCAATGTCTTAGATTTAGAAGCACTGCCGATTGGCAGATGCGACGGAAAATAAACAGCAAATCGACGATGCTCGGGACGGGTGTCATCGACAAACTGAAATGAACATCGATGACTCGCCGTTCAGTAGCTCAGATATGACTTCCGGCAACCTGGTCACTCCAAGTCGTGTGCTCGCATCCCCGTCATTCGCACTCGCAAGTACCGGTCTGCGGTGGTCTTGGAAACACAAATGCAGGGACTTTTACGAGATGTGCGCTGACAGTCGCATGGTCTGGACGCGGCCACAGAAGCTTATGCATTCCATTACTGGTGGATCGGAGAGACGTGACCATGATGTGAAGACGTGCATGGTGTCTGGGCAGTGAGATTCTGGACAACCTACCAAGCATGACTGGAATGTGGATGATGAAGAACACGAGGTACACGAGGTCCCGCTTCCTCTGGAAAATGGAGGTCGCCATTATGATTGTACGCCAGAGGATTGTTGCGTGATGTCTTTGGGATTTGACTACTGCTGGAGGAGATGTCTGAGTTGACGTGTTTCCGGCGCGTCAGCGAAGTGGTTCGTGCGTTCGTGGGGAGCCTCTTCTCCACGCAAACATCACAACCTCAACTTTAGACATCGGGCGTATCATGACTACAGCGAGCAATATTTCCACAAAGGCCACAGCAGGAACGACGATGTTCGCCTCAGAATAACCTGCCACTCCTCGAGTCTAGCTCGCCTCATGTCTCGTCGACGGCTCATCCGAGAACGCATGAGTTCCGAATAGTACCGTACCGGCACCAAGAAACATTGATCGAACGACTAGCCATACTCATCTCCAATAGCCTCAAGTTTCATCGACATCTACCGTCAATATTAGACCTCATTGAGTCTGAGAGTGTACAGACTTCAGCCTGAAATCATTCCATGGCGAAAGCTTAGCATACTTCGTTGCGCGGTCTACCTAACGCCCACAACGGCTCACGTGAAAACCACGGCAAGCGGAGCCTTTTCTCGAGTCGGTCCTCCAGTAAGAACAGGGCATGCACCATCTTGGCATTGGCCGCGGACGTTTACTCGCGCGCCGAGAGTCCGTTCCACCTTAGTTTGCTTGGAACGGGTTCTCTCCTCCGCAACCAACGGCCAGCCAAGACCACATAAGATGACTGCCAATACATCCCCACTGCCAAGGCTGACCATTGCGATCCTCCACCGGGAGTCTGGATAATATGGGGTGGCGGAGAGTGTTGTGCATTGCGGTACAAAGGATGGGAATGCCCGCATAAGCTAATCCTTTCTGTTGGTAAGGCAGCTCTTCGAAGAGTCACTTCTTGAACCCTTGAACATCTACCAGTACCTAATCGCTTCATCTTTGACTGATCATCATGGCTGGTGGAGGAGGCGGCGCTGCCGGCTTCGATGCTGGTACGGTTCCCAAATGATTAACTTGATCATTTTGACTAATGACTGGTGTAGCTTTGCAGCGACGACAAGCCCTTATGGGCGCCAGTGGCCCTCGCGCTTTGGTCAAGAACTTCAAAGTCTTCAGCATTGCACTGTTTGCCTGCTTAGGTGGTGTTCTCTATGGATACAACCAGGGCATGTTCAGTGGTATCCTGGCTATGCCTTCCTTCGCTAAGCGTGAGTCCAATCTCTATCTTGAAGTAGGCAGGCATAACACTCGATAGAAACGGATGGGTACACCGAAAACGCAACGCAGAAGGGATGGCTCACTGCCATTCTCGAACTTGGCGCCTGGTTCGGTGCTTTGTTCTCCGGATTCGTGGCAGAGGTCTTGTCACGAAAGTACGGCATTCTTAGCGCCACTGCTGTCTTCATCCTCGGTGTGGTCATCCAAATCACCGCAATTGCTGGAGGTCACAACGAGATTCTTGCTGGACGTTTCATCACGTACGTACAACCTAGAACTTCAGGTTCTATCTGATCCAAATCTGACATGTGACAGTGGTGTCGGAGTCGGTTCTCTCTCCGTGATTGTGCCGATGTACAACAGTGAATGCGCTCCTCCGTAAGTCTTATTGAACACGCTGCAGGCGATCAGCTCTGATTATTTAATAGGGAAGTTCGAGGTGCACTCGTCGCGTTGCAGCAACTTGCTATCACTTTCGGCATCATGATCAGTTTCTGGATCAACTACGGCACAAATTACATTGGAGGCACTGGCGACACCCAGTCCAATGCAGCTTGGCTAGTTCCCATCTGCCTTCAACTCTTCCCTGCTTTCATCCTCGCCATCGGAATGTTGTGGATGCCGTTCTCACCACGTTGGTTGGTGCACCATGGTCGTGAGGAGGAAGCTCGCGCCAATCTTGCCAGTCTGCGTAACCTCCCCATCGATCACGAACTTATCGAGCTGGAGTTCCTCGAAATCAAGGCACAATCTATGTTCGAGAAGCGCTCCCTAGCTGAATCATTCCCTCACCTTCAAGAGCAAACTGCATTGAACACCTTCAAGCTCCAGTTTGTCGCGATCGGTGCTCTTTTCAAGACCAAGGCTATGTTCAAGCGCGTTGTTGTTGCCACCGTCACTATGTTCTTCCAACAGTGGTCTGGTATCAACGCGGTTTTGTACTACGCGCCCCAGATTTTCGGCCAGCTCGGTCTGGAAGGCAACACCACTTCTCTCCTCGCAACTGGAGTCGTTGGTATTGTCATGTTTATCGCTACAGTGCCAGCAGTTCTTTACATCGATCGCCTTGGTCGTAAGCCCGTCCTTGCTGTCGGTGCTCTCGGTATGGGATTCTGCCATTTGGTCATCGCGGTCATCTTGGCCAGGAACATTGATAACTTTGCCAACCACCAGGCTGCAGGTTGGGCGGCCGTAGTCATGGTCTGGTTCTTCGTTGTCAATTTCGGTTACTCCTGGGGTCCCTGCGCCTGGATCTTGATTGCCGAGATCTGGCCTCTCTCGACTCGTCCTTACGGAACTGCTCTCGGAGGCAGCAGCAACTGGATGAACAACTTTATCATCGGACAAATCACTCCCGATCTTCTTGAGAGGATCACGTACGGAACCTACATTCTTTTTGGTCTGGTCATCATTCTCGGAGCTGCTTTTATCTGGTTCTTCGTACCGGAGACGAAGCGTCTTACGCTCGAAGAGATGGACACCATCTTCGGTTCCGAGGGTGCGGCCCTGAAGGACCAGGAGCGCATGGCAGAGATCAACCACGAGATCGGACTTACTGCGCTTTCTGGTGGCGAGGCACGTAGGTCGAGCGACAACATGGTCATGGGTGACGAGAAGCCCGTTGTGCACGAGAAGGCTACTGTGTAAGTCTGCATATCGCACTGTGCAGAGACTAGTTCTTCGATACCCGACGCTGGAGCGATGCCAGTATCTACACTCAAATAGCTATAGAGCGATAGGACGATGCTCGAGTATGGACAAAAGCTGAGTGTAGTCATCGCAAGTACATTCCGTTCTTTTAATACATCATTATATCTTGCTTCATGGAAGTAAGGATACTCCAATCTTTGCACATTTTATTATTCTCCTGTACCACGTCTTCATTGATGATTGAAATGTCCGAGTAGTTACATGCTCGAGCTGTACACGGCTAACTATGCCAAATTCAGTATGTAAGCACTAAGTCAATGCAAGCAGTCTCCAGTATACGGCGCAGTCGTACATAAAAGCCTGCAGCCTCACCATCCATTCAAAGCGAATATAATTCCAACTCCAGCACCCCATTTCATACGCTCAACTCCAAAACAATGCCCCCCCTAAGCATCGCCCTCGGCCTCCGCGCCGCACCCCCGACCACCCTTATCCCCAACTACGCCCCCGCCCTCCTCTCCTTCCACTTCATCTGGGCGTACGGCGTGCTCTCCTCCCGCACCCTCAAGCAATGGTACGGCCTCGACCACAACGAGTCTCCGCGCTACGACCTATCAAAATACGGGGACCGCGCCGTTGCGTCAGGAAAAATCACGCAAAAGCAACTCGACATGCTGCGGCGCAACGAGTCGGCGCACGCGAACGCGGTGGAGAATTATGCGTTCTTTGCTGCTGCGATTGGGTTTGCGAGTTTGGCGGGCGTGGATCGACGGCTGATTAATCGGGCGGGACTGTGTTATACGGCGGCGAGGGTGGCGTATGGGTTTGTGTATGTGTTGGTTGAGGATAGGATGTGGAGTCAGTTGAGGGGGGTTACGTGGTGGGTTGGGAATGGGAGTTGTTTGTATTTGCTGTGGAAGGCTGGGGGGAGGTTGAATGAGGGGGTGTAAGTTAGGTACTAATGGGGTCTAAGGGGTATAAGAGGTAGAAGAAATGGTTTTGTTCGCAAAAGCTGGGTTATATGGACTGGTTGGAGGTAGCAAATACGAATGGTTCTTTGGTGTATTCCAGCTCATCAAGATGAACCTAATAGGACACCGCGATGTAGGGACATGGGATAAATGACGAGAGATTTGCGAGAGATTTGCAAATCAACAAGAATGCATAGCTATGAGCGATGGGGGCGGAGGGTGTTGGTGTGTAGGGGCGACCAATTGTGGAATTCGAGCACTTTGACTTCAACGTTGCTCGAGAAAGATCTAACATACGATTCGTGCTGCCTTTGTGCAAGATTGCTTGTTTTTTCTGATGGCTGAGCCCCATAAGACGCCATGCATATAGCTGAAAATCCGGCGGCTAGGTGATGTGCATAGCTCTCAGCCTCGTGCGATTGTTTGCCCTACTTGCTGACTGCTCCAGCAACATAGTCTATAAATATGCGTAACCTTGCCTCCTTCTGATTTTTTGGGGGTCTTTCTTCTCAGTGAGCAATACATACTCGTGAACATGAATGTTTCCAGGTGTTTCGAGGATATTGGGCCACAGTGCAGGGTTCTTGATAAGATTGATTCCAACAATGGCGTTGCAGGTCTTTCAATAAGTCATACCAGGCCGATCACACGAGCTGGTTACCAATGACTGACCGCGTGAATTTACGGTTTTGATACCTTTCGCCGTCATCTCCTCCGGCTGCATCCTCAGCGTCATCTCCACGACAGTGCGGCGAACCTACAATCTGAGGTTTGTTTACCATATCAATACACTTTCTTGAGAACCTAAATTGGTACTGACTATCCCATTCCTTCCTAGAAAGAAAGAGTTCCATCACCACGAAACCACCTGGTCCACCCTCACGCTCGGCTTCAGCGACACGCAACTCGCAAATAGCATCGCCTACTCTGCGTCCGCACTCCTTCTTCTATCCGCCACAAGCTTCTCGGCCTATTGCTACAATATGATATGCTATGCTATTTTGCCACCGCAGCAACCTTTACAAGCGCAGCCGCCATGGACGCTCAACCTCATATCGCAGCGAAGAAGTATTCGAGTCTGGTTCGCTTCGTGCTATTGCTTACTGCCATTGGGCTTCTGGCCGTCTTGCTCAAGCCCCGTTGGGACTATAGAGCCATGCTACCTGCTCGCGCCCCCTCACGTGGGGGTGGCAGCGATTCGAGTCTGAGGGTGTCTATGCCGTGTTCTCTGCAGAAAACAGTTCCAAAGGCATGTAGATTTGACAAAGATAGGTTTCCCGTTTGGGTGATGACGGATGAATTGTTCCTTTGTGTTGTATGCGTTGTGGGCTATGCTGCACGTCTGGTGGATCTTCCTAGACGACTATGACACTGGCGACGAGCGGCGTCAGAATAAGATGAAGCTTTCGTGGAAGTCGCATGCAATAGAAGTAACCGCTGTACTTATCTCAGCTGTTTGGGCTGGCTTCTCTCTGTTTCAGAGTTTTGAGCTCTGGAGGTGGATGAACCGGTCTGGCTTGTTGCGCGATGACAAACAGCGTGTTGTAAATACCTTTGGAGGCATTGTGTCTTTCTTTCTGCTTTTCTCCCTCACAATACAGCTTGCTACAGCATACGAAGGTGATCTTCCACTTGGTTGTCAAACTGCATCCGCTGGCTGACATTTCCCCGTCATCTAGGACTCCAGGCAAGGAAGGCCAAACCGGACTCCAATGCGTATGTGCTCAAGGTCCTGACACCACCACGACGATCCAGTACTTGAGTAGGTTGCATCAACACATATCGGGTCTTCGATCGACGGCGTTGAAATTTTACACGAGAACTTTTCTGACACGTATCGAAATTTGTACTTATTTTGGTTATAATGCACCCAGTATTTGTATTTGGTGGACTTCTGAAGGAGAGGGCGGTCAGAGCAAAGTGATAGCTGAAAGTGAGTAGGAACTTCTTACTTCGCACATCAGTCGTGAAGATGGACGGCTAAGCAACCGAGGTCGATTGGATCTTGATTTGGCTCTTCTCTCCTGCGCTCCATTTAACGTATCGCACTCAAGTAAGCCTGTCCGCCTTATAGCATCTGTCACATAACTACGCCATTCTTTGACTCGGAAGACATCAAAACGGCAGAAGCTTTGCCCACGTATCCACATACACCCTCTCGTCCTGCTCCCTTAGCGCCAGGAGAGCCAGTATCAATATGCCGATTCTCGAGACGACATAGACGATGCCAGAAAACCAGGTAAATGCACAATTGACTGTGCTTACCCAGCCCTCAATCTTGCGCCACCTCTGCTCTGCTCTTTGCACACCACGTGATGGCTCGCTGAGTAGATAGAGCACAGATCCCCAGTAATCGTTCGAAAGCGATGTTCGTTGAGCATGATTTTTTCTACCGCGCTGAACTGGATAGAAATGGGCTGTGTCGATTGGCGGACTGGTAAGCATGTATCCGCGAGCACTTAGTGCTTGCTGGGCTTGTTGACATGCCGCCCATACAGTCTGGAAGAGAGCAGGATTGAGACTTTTGTCAAGGAGCAAGCCGCGGTTGAATTGCGGGGTGAGGTCTTTGAGCTTCGACTCGAGATCGTGTATTGCGGAAAGCAGCAGCGGCTGGTAGAAGGACTATGAGCCAGAATCTTGAGAGGGGATTGGTCTCTGGACTTACATCTAGAGCGTTGCTATGGCCACTCCATAGCTTTCCGTCTTTCCAGAACAAAGTGTAACGAGCTGGTGATGACGGCGGGCTGTTGTACTCATATATACCATCTCTATCTCTCCGAACATAACGCCAGAACTTCTGCGTCTCGTATCGGAGAACTCGCCCAAGCGCCGCAGCTAACGCTGCATTGAAAACTGGAAGCGTGGTGGAGAGAACACTCGTCACCAGCCACAACACCCGTTCAACTCCAGTGGGAAACTCTGTCCGCCAAGCGATGCAATGAATGATGCCAAAGATCGCAGTCGAGATTATAAGCGCGCAAGATAGTGTGCGAAAATTAGTGCCATGATCCTGCATTCTGAAGCTGTCGTTGAGGATCCGCGACGAGCCATCTTGACCTGGTCCAGCCAGCTTCATGAGCCGATTAGTACACGACTGCCCTCGCAGGATGAACCCTTTACATGTCTCTGCGTGGCTAGGATTGATCTTGACGATAGCCAACGCACACGCCACATCCTTTGGCTTTGCCCAGTTGGTAAGATACGTGGCGATCGCTACAATAGAAAATGCCACCGTGCATATTTCCAGTTGGCTGATGGGGAGCCCACAGGAAATGCGTGTCGTAATAGATATGACGAGCCACAGGATCTGGAGCGTTGTGCATGTCTTGACCAGACAGTCTCCGTTTGAGCGATCGTCGATTTCCTGTTTGCTCAGACTGGAGTCTTTGAGGTGGTCGCATCCACTGGGTAAGCAGCATTGAGCAAGACAGTGCGTGGTCGCTGCTTCCAAGGACCACGCATTCGCCCGGTCTCCAGAGCCCTTGCTAGGTGCCACGACTATGCCGCCCATATTGGCGAAATAACAGTGCGTTAATGTCCATCTTTTGACTTTGGCGGTGTAAACGGCTCCCCATGTTTCCGAATCATGCTTTTCTCCTAGCTCGCTTGCCTCAAACCGCACTTTCCACGAAAACTTGCGCGACGAAGCCTTTGTGATATCAGGTAAGCGGCTTCGAGACTGCGTATAGCAGGAACTCCGTGGCGTCAATAGCTTGTGCAGCAGTCGGCATCCAGGACCATATTCGACGTGGTAGCTGAATTGATCTTGCAAGAGACTGAGCTGGTGTAGATCCTCAACTGCCATCTGCAATTCACACACTGCCTTTGCGAACGTAAACTCCGGGAATATGATCGTGATGACCATCCATTTGAGCTTGCGCCAGAATTTGGTCCACGCTCCATCTCGCGCTCCAGGTAGGTTCAGGTGTAATATGGTCCAGGTGCATGCGACGATTGTGGTGAGGCAGGTCCAGAGAATCTCAATTGTGCCGCGTTGTCCTGAGCTGTTCTGCCATCCTGTGACCTGTTGGGGCGACGGTCCTAAGGATTGAGTAGCGTTGTTGTGTAACGCGAGGGACTGTACAGCAGCCATGATAGTACATTCTAGCTGTTCAAGGCTGGTTGAAGAACGGCGCCTTTTGTCGAGACTATTTTTTTGATCACTCCATCTCCTTAAACGCAATCTCGTCGCAGGATATACCCGTTTCTAGTTGCATTTTACACTGCCTTGCTTGAGGCTACGCCTGTTGCACAAGCTGTGCTATCATTAGATCTGTCCCATTGGAGTGGCGTAACGAACATCTGCCAAGATGCTGGTTCAACCACATACAGAGCGTTTCTCACGGGAAATGTGGGTCGCACATTGTAGCACCATTGTGGGAGTTCTGTACTCCCCGATCGCTCTTTCAGTTCTAGCGAACCAACCTTGCCCATCTTTCTTCTCGCCCCCTAGTGCTTATCCCAGAAACTTGCGCGTGTACACTTTATCCTTTAGCCAGTAATGGCGCACTTTCTCGCAAAACCCCATGATTCCTATACCATACCACTCCCACACAATTCCTCCTCCTTCCCAGACCATTCATCTCCATGCTCCATATCCTAGACGCAGTACATGTTCTCAACCCCACTTCCACCGCTGGTCCAACTCTTCTCAACGAAACGGAATGATCTTGCCATTCAGTTATTAGGTTTATGAACCCCAATAAACGTCCTCTCGCCGCGATACATATCAATACTGCGACTAAAATGATCGTCTTCCTCGTCTTCAATCTTGACGTACACTCCGTCTACCATCCTCGCTCTCGCCATCTCGTTTTCGTCGGAGGTAGCATTCCCACGATTCTCAGCCACCCCCTTTCCAGCAGCGCTGTTTCCGCGCATCTCATTCCCCCCCTCATCATACACCACCGCCCTCCTCCCCCCGGCCATCCTCACCTCCTCCGCCTGCACCACCGTCTCAATCCCCGCCGGGACCGTATCTTCCTCACCCCAAGGCAAAGCCTCGATATCAATCTCATCTTCTCTCCCAAGGATACACATCAACACGACCCTCGCGCCCGCTTTGCTGATGACCTGATTCGCATGCTTACATTGCTCATTATTACAGCACTCCAAACAACCTTCTAGACATGCACAATGCTCCAGCCTCTCGCACGCCTGATTGAGCAACATATCGACGTGCTCGAAGGCCTTGGTACTAATCCCCGATCCGCTAGCTCCGCCTTTCGCGTCGTAGAAGGTAAGCCGCGCAGGACGTTTCCGCTGCGTCTCTTTCTTCGCGAACTCTTTGGGGGCGAATTTACATTCCGTCCTCACATCTCCCGGCATTGAAATCACGAAATTCGGCATGAGGCTGAGGACAGCATGTTCAGCTGCGTGGATCCCCGCTGCGATATTCAAGCGTCTCCTCTTGAGGATGTCCAGGGCAGAGCGCGGGAGATCGATCCACATGCCTTTACTGAAGAGGATGATGGGCGGGTTGTCGACTTGCACGGCGTCGAGGATGCGCCGCTTCTTGTCGATTTTGAAGAAGCCGTAGACGACTTGTTTGACTTTGATGGGGCCGTAGAAGGCGCGGCAGGGGCTTTTGGGGATGCGGCGGATGGCTTCGGTCTCGACGGGATCGATGTCGGTGTAGTCGCGCTGTTGGGTTGTCCAGTCGACTTTGACGTATTCGACTTTGGCGAGCATGCGCTCTTGGCTGAATTCTTTGACGAGGTAGGTGTTCCCTTGGTGGAGGAAGATGCCGCCGTCGTAGAGTGTGAAGAAGGCGCGGGATGCCTCGAGTTCTTCGAGGACGGTGTTCTTACCGTTTGTGATGTCGATGATGGCGAAGTGGTCTTCTTCGGTGTCGCGGATTGCGACGAAGCGGGATGGCTGTGGGAGGAAGCGCTCGTTGACATGGTAGAAGCCCTGGGCGTCTCGGCGCATGCGCTCGCGTGCTACTTTGGGTAGGAGAGAGCCGAAGAAAGCGGTGTCTGTTTCGATGTTGATGGGAATCTCGTGGGCTGCGCATTGGATGTGTCCTTCGACCACCAGCATGTTCTCGAGATCGACCTGGAGCGCACAGTTTGGCTTCGTGAAGATCTCAGACGGGTTGGACATGTAGTACTGGTCTGTAGGGAAGCAGTCGCCAACCAGTACAGATAGTGAATCTTTGTTCCTTCGCCCAGCTCGACCGCTTTGTTGGCGAAGATTTGCGATTGTATAGGGGAAGCCGACCGTGACTACTGCGTCCAAGGATCCAATATCGACTCCCAACTCCAGAGCACTAGTGCACACGATACCAATGAGCTTCCCGTCAAACATCTCTCGCTCGATCTGTCGTCGATCCTGCGGTGTGTAGCCACCTCGATACGACATGACCCTAGCCAGGACTTCTGTCCGCTCAAGGTTCGTCAATTCCGTCTTCACTGCGGACAAGAGGGCCTCGCATTGCTTTCTCACTCGGCAGAAAGCAATAGCCCTGACCCCTCGCAGCATCAATTGACAGAAGAGCTTCGCAGTTTCAGCCATGCAGTCCCCGCGACCAGATGTGGGATCACCAGGATCCTTGAATGGAGTGTTCCAGCATAAGAACTCTTTCCTGCCTGAAGGCGATCCATCAAAGTCGGTCAATCTCACTTCATCCACACCAAATATGGTTCTCATATGCTCCTCAGGATTCGCCACAGTAGCAGAGCAGGAAATGAACTTGACATGTCGGTTTCCGAGCGCTGCACATATCCTTCGCAGCCGTCGCATGATGAAGGCCATATGTGCGCCGAAGAGTCCATTGTAGACGTGCAACTCGTCCACCACAACGAAACGAAGGTTCTGCAAGAATGTGCGCCACGCGTCTTCTTGCGGTAGGATGGTGATGTGCAGCATGTCTGGGTTGGTGAAAATGATGCGAGCTTCATCTCGGATGTAGTTGCGATCAGACATCGGTGTGTCACCATCAAATGTCTCAACCAAAATCTCTTCCAGCCCGGACATGAACCTGAGCAACTCTTTCATGCTTTTCCTTTGATCTTGCGCAAGCGCCTTCGTAGGAAAGATGTACATCGCTCTAGTGTCTGGATCCTGCTCGAGCTGATGGAGCACCGGTAGTTGATATATCAGCGACTTGCCTGAGCTCGTCGAAGTTGACACAATAACATTGTGTCCCTCGTACAAGTTGTTGATAGCTTCAGCTTGATGTGCGTACAGCTGTGTGATGTTCTTCGTGTTGTACAACGCGTTGACCATGTTCTGTGACATCTGGAAGTTCAGCTCGCCATATATAGGTGGCTGAGGATCAAACACTCGATGGCCATCAGGCACAATCTGACCAGTGTACCACTCAAGAGTCTTGATCTCATCGACGATCTCAGGTATGCTCTTGCGCTCTTTTGGAATGGTGCTCGGTGCAAGTGCTCTGTCCGGACCTGGTGTTGACTCTCTGCTCTCTGTCGGTAGTGGTATGAAGGCCCGCGATGTCTCCATGATCTTCGCCACCGCATCGACCTGGTCTTCGGCGCACTTGTTCAGGAACGCATTGACTGCGCTCGTGAACTTGACATTCCTCTTCTCGATCAAGTTCATCATCTGCTTTTGGCTGTACACAGGCATCTTCAGCTCTTCATTCCGCAGCTTTTGCGTCGCTCTTGTAGGCTCGCCCGTCTTATTGTTCTGGACTTGACGCTTCAAGTCGCCGTCAATGAACTCGAAAAGCAACACCTCCTTGTGTTCGCCCTTGTCTGGCTCAGGCATCGTGATCACAAAGTCCTGGGCTTTCCGACCTTGTATGTGATCTTCCTGGCCCATCAAGTTGATCTGCAACATGGCTTCATCCACATAGGCGAAATTAATTGCCTTCGGTATCAGAGCTGTGATCTGCGCCACATCTTCATGGACCAGCTCTCGCTTGATGTGTCCTTCAACCGTAGCTTTGAGATTCTCGAGCGTTGTCGCGAGGTGCTTGCGCGTGCAGCAGAATGTATAAACGAGGTTCAGCGCACGATGCACTTGGGAGAGCTTGGTGAAATGCTCTGGCCATGGGATGGTAGTTTCGACGAGCGTGGAAGATGCATGGCGTTCCAATGCGGGTTTGCCGGCGCCACTCTTCTTCGGTGTCCGCCGTGGCTTCTTTCCTCCATCATGTGTCTTTGTAGGTACGGTAGTGGTGGTTGTCACTTCAGATTGAACGTCGTTAGCGGTATCGAGCGATTCGTTCGGATTGCCTTCGTTGGCTGTATCGTCGCATGTTTCTTCTTGCTTCTTCGCAGGCGCATGGTCGTCGCAAGTCTTCCTCTTCCTCTTCCTCACGACCTGATCCGACACCGTCGCTGCTTTGAGCCGGGGCATCGCTTGCTCATTGTCGAAGTCGAGCGAGATTGCCGAAATGACCTCGACAGCGAGGAGAGATCAATGACGCAATGACGCGAAAAAGGTCACAAATGCGGAGTTGAACGAAGAATGATCTTCTCGCCGCTTCTGTGTGTAGCTTTCAGTACTGTAATATTATATGCACCCATTGCTCTTGAAGGGCTGTGGCGAGTCTCAAGCCCAGCGACGCGGTCCAAGCGAGTGGCGCGCTTTCGCGCAATCACGTGCGGCGTTTCACTAACTGAGCTGAGATTGCGATTTCACCAAAAAGTCTCCACAAATTCACTCAATGATCAAGTGTGCACACACGCCGCAACAGACATTTCTCGACATCGCAATCATTCTCATTAATCCTCAGCCAGCACTCATGCTGCCAATACATCATCACTACCATATACCAGACAACAGCAGAATACATGGCCTGTGATATTTCCTCCGCCAACCAGGCCCGAACATAAACACATCCACCCTTGGGTATAAAGCAGCTATAGCACTCCACCAACCCGGGGAGATGCAAGGATGTACAGAAACAGGATCGTAACAATGCACCCAACCGCTGACAAAAAGGAAAGTCGCAAAGAACAAAGATGCCATGACCTCGTAGCAGAAAACTTGTTGTAACTCGCTCGCCAATTTGGGGAATGT
The DNA here is from genome assembly GCA_003501895.1 of Phaeosphaeria sp. A1 3.1a. Classification (NCBI taxonomy): domain Eukaryota; kingdom Fungi; phylum Ascomycota; class Dothideomycetes; order Pleosporales; family Phaeosphaeriaceae; genus Phaeosphaeria; species Phaeosphaeria sp. A1 3.1a. Next base: position 52,388 of record QVXC01000172.1, read on the forward strand.
CAGGGAAAATGAAAGAACAACAAGTCGCAAGTTAAGTATATTGCGCCGAAACGCGGGAGTGAGTGGAAAGTAGGCGCCGGGTGATTTTGTGGCGCTACGAATCGCCAGCGCCTGGGACGAGCATATCGATGCACTTTGTCAGGAGGTTGCTCGCCTCGTGAAGCAACTCCCATCGCGTCTTCTTAAACATGTCTCGCATGATGATCAGAAGACCCAAGCAGGCATTTCGATCACGGAGGGTGGCCAAGTCATCAGGTTTGCTGACGCCGCCAACGCGCGTGAGGTAGCCGACCATATCCTTGACTTTATCCTCGTACTTGGGAATCGAGTAAGGCTGCTTGACGGGTCCATCCAATGCGTATCCGTAGGACCAGACAATGAGAGTAGAGAAGTAAAGGACCCAGGGTCGATTAAGGAGGAAATCGTCTCGAGCTGAGTACGAGAAGCCGGAAGTTGGAGAACTGTTTGGTTTCAAAGAGTGATCCCCAGCGACCATGACGTTGGAAAGGAATTGCAGGGCGTAGAATGTGGCATCACGTGCACGAGCGGTCGGTGCCCAGACTTCCTTCATGCGGCGTTGCGCTCCGTTGTAGTCCTGGGGTGTAATCGAGCGACCGAGCAATCTTCCGGCACCAGCGTAGATCTGGCAATCGACGATATCGACGTGCATCGCCATGTGAGCAAGGTGGTGTAGTACCGTCCTTGACTCGAACACGTTTTCGTCGTCCACTCCATTAGAGTAGGCATAGGCGTTCGGCGCGTTAAGATCGTTTGGTCGGGCCAGCGAGCTATCGAAATCCTGCTTCCAGAAGTCAAACGCTCGCGTTAGTGAGCCTCGCCACTTGTCACGACCTCCAAGCGCATGTGTGACACCAAGCGAGCTAACTTGGAGATCTCGTTGGTTCATGTGCCACGAGACGCTCAGCAAGCCGGCCATGAGAATAGTGCGACCGAACGAGTTTGTCCGAACGGTCTGGGCGTTCAGCGTCTTCTTCAACCCGTCAAGGAAGCTCAATTGCTTGATGCCATTGGAGTGGAGACTCGCTTCCACGCGACCGACTTCCGAACTGCTAGTGGCAGACCACAACGCCTCGTCACATGGTAGTGGAAGACGCATCTCGTGTGCAACCATGACCGCGCTGTGGCCGAACATGGTGGCATGAATGCTGTCCATGACGAATGCTGCGAACGCTGCTCGTCTAGTAGCCTCGTTTGTGATCCAGTGGTTCCACCACTCATCAGGTGTGTTTGCGCCACCAATCGAGTTAATCTTTCCGTCCTTGATGCTCGGGGGCGAGTCTAGGGCTGATCTTCCAATCAAGGAGCTGCCTCGTCGCATCAGAGTCAACGTGGTCGCGTGATGAATATGTGCACGCTCGTGCAACGGTCGTGTCGAGTACATCTTTTCGAAGATCTCGAGCAACAGCAGACCTTGGAAGATCCAGAGCTTGGCTGGTGGGCGGAAGTCGGCGTCCATGAACAGTTCCCATCTCAGGTGCCAGGCAAGGAAGTTGGACAAGGCTGAACAAGCTTGTGTCACATCATGTCCATAGTTCTTTTCGAGACACGATGCTCCGAGGCACATGATGGCGAGGAGAAGGAGATCCGGACAAGTGCTCGCGTTGAACGTAGGCTTGTGTAGGATAGGTAGCTGTGGGTGGAAGTGGACCCAGTATGAGCTGATATAGGTCTGCATCATGTGCAAGCTCAGGACGTGGTGGTCATCTTCCCGGTTACCCTCCATGATATCCTCCTTCTGCTTTTTAACAGGCGCATGGTCTGTCTCATTGAAGCGATGGATGATGAGCTCAAGTAGGTCCTTGCGCTTCTCTTCCGAAAGGGCCGATTCTGGCAACGTTGTGTCAAGGATGCTGTGCACGGCCATTGGGTGCGCGGAAGGCGGCGCAGGATTGTTCAGGTATCCAGCAACTGATGGGTCGTAGTTGAAATAAGGTGCCTGCAGACCAATTTGAGACGAGGCTCCCGCTACGGGGTTGCCTCCGCCTGGGTAGCCCATTGGTGATGCGCCACCCGGGCCGAATTGGTTGTCGTTGAAGAGCCACGCAGCGAAGTCATCAGCCATCGCAAACGGCGAGCGACTGTATCCTTCGCCGCCAAACATGGGAATGGCATAGGACGGTGCCTGGTCCATGATCGCATCAGACACACCATTCATACGAGAGTCCAGCTGGGCCGCGGTGGACTCGACACCATTCATTGGCGTCTGTCCCGACGTGCCATTGTAGTACTGATTCTGGTTCTGGGTCTGGTTCTCCTGGTCTCTGGACACGGGAGTGCCCGAGTGCGATGGGTATTCTGGGGGAGGTAAGGATGAGAACGGGGGGAAGTTTTGCTGGGACTGGAACCCACTTGCAGAATGGCCCTGGTATGCAGTAGATGCAGCCGAAGGTGGATAGGATTGCGAGGGCGTCACGGCTGAGCTGTAGGGCGAGCCCGCGCCATATGACGAGAGGTTTGAGGTTTGTGCTCGCAGCTCGGGCCGCGTGAAGCTGCCGTTACCCACATGTGGGGAGTTGTGGAGTGGTGTCCGACCTCCACTGTAGTTACCCAATGTGGACGGACGCGGTGGGGGTGCAAAGTTCCCAGCACTCTGGGACTGCATATCGTAAGGCTTAGCCTCAGAGCCGCTCCGATATGCGTCGTCGCTGCCTGTGCGCTGCAGAGAGTCGTTTCTGCTGAGGGTCGAGGCCGGCGAGTGGTAGTTTGGTGGCGACATCTGGCCTGCGAGACCCGCCGGCGGCGCTGATGCTGGCGATTGCAGCCCGTGTGGTGTCTGGCTCTTAATACCCATTGGCTTCTGCGGCGTTCCGTTCTTGGATCCCAGAGCTGCTGTGACGATGGGATTGAGGTTGTGCATGTTGAAGGTGTCCTTGCGCAGCAATTGAGAGCCACGCGCCGTGTGTCTCTCCTTGTGTCGCGCGCACAGGTCTTGTCGGACGAAGGAGCGGTGGCAGTCGGGGAAGTCGCAGTGGTATATTTGCTTGGGGTTGTCTGCGCAGGTCAGTCTTGGTTCTAGCATCCAGATACTGATACATTTCAGGGCACATACGGTTCAGCTGATGGCGGTACAGGTGCTCGGCGCGCGAGTAGCTCTTCCCGCAGCCCTCGTGCGGACACTCGAACTTCTTGTCGAGGCCCTTCCTGCTCCGCCGTCTCTTTCTCGAGCCTGTGGCCTCGTCGCCGTCTGCGCCATCTTCGTCGCTCCGGTCGCGGCGGCGCCCGCGGCCCTCGCCGCTGTCTGGCGATGCAGGCGTGGGCGGCTCAGCAGGGCCGACATTGGTGTCCATCTTGTCGGGGAACTGGGTCTGTATCTTGCCCAGCTCCGAGGGGTGGCCAGCATGCATGGAGAGGATTTGCGCCGTCATTGCCGGTGGGCAGGGCAGCGGCGGTGTCGTGTGGTGCTAGGGCAACAGTGGGCGCGTCTGGGGTAGGGCGGAGTTTGTGTCGCTGTGGCGGGGCCGGCTCGCGTGTGCGGTTGCCGCAAGATGAAGGTGTTAGTCAGGGAATCTGAGAGGCGCCTGGATGGCGGGCGATCATGCTTTCTTGAATCACGCTTAGCAGGGACGCGGGGGGAGAGCAGGCGGAGGGCAGGCGGATGGCGAGGCACGGGCAGATCAGGTACTAGTCTGGATGGGACGTTGCTGCGAGACGCACGCAGGTAGAGAGGTGCTGCGTGTGTACTGTCGGCGTCGTAGCGCAGACGGGCGGGCTGCTAGGGTGCACGCCGATGACTTGCAGGCGGGCCTCGTCAGTGGTGCGGAGGCGAGCTGCGACTCGAGGCGGCGAGCTGGTCGTTGTGTGGAGGGAACCCTGGAGCGTGGGGAAGGGCAGAGTCGTGGGAGTGGGAGAGACGATCGCACGCGGCGTGCCAGTGGATATGGTATGGGCACGACTGTGTGCAAGCCGTAGCGTGAGTGCACCGCAGCGACGAGCCGCGACGGGCAGCTTATGTCTGGAATGGACCGGGGTGGGCAATCCTGCCGTTTGGTGGTGAGCAGAGCCGAATGCCACTTCTCCGCAGTAGCCGCGATAACAGATGCTGCACTGCGCGCCGGGCCCGTCACGTCGGGGTGGGTAAAGTGATGCCTCGTGGCCGCACCGCCCAGGGAGATGCCTGGACAAAGAGGGGTCGAGCAGTGCTGCGATGTTCGCTGTGAGGCGCGTCTGCCAGTATACCGCAGCAGCTGCTCGATACAGTGCCAGAGAATGTGGAGAAGGCGTGGGGGTCAACTAATGCTTCGTACAAAATACACGGGAACCGCTCGAGGCCCGTGTCTCTATGGCTGCGTCGCCTCGAGCAGATATCAACGTGTGCCTGTCATGCACAGGGCTGCAGCATTGCGCACTCGCTCGCATGAGGTCGTCTATCTGCATCCAGCCATCTCCAACACTTCTCCGCCCGCCGCCTGCCTCAGGCCCGTTTCTCCTCCCTCTCCGTCTGCCTCTGCTGCTGCTGCTGCTGCTGCTGCTGCTGCTCGTCGCGTTCGTCTTCGCATTGAGTCTGCTCATCTATTGTGGCCTGACCGAACCACCCGCGGGTAAAATCCCACCCTACCACCAGGGCGTCTCTAACACCCACTACACAGTATTTCCGAGAAGCTTGGGCTCTGCAGCTAAACCCCCCTCAAGCTAAATCTCCACACGTGCGCCGCGTGCTCATTTTCCTATTGGCTCAGCCCGCTGCATTTACGGCACGTCAGCCAGACGTGACCTCGACGCCCTACCCCAGATGTAGCCACCATGCGTGTGCTTGTCGATTGCGCCTTGGCCGCTGGCAACCCAATCGCCGTCGGAGCACATGTCACCATGCTTTTGGCGGCAGGGAAGAGGGAGGGAAGGGAGCGGAGCGGAGCGTGTGCAATAGTCGCTGATATACTTGCTCGATTCAAACACACATCGCATTCCCCGCAGAGATAACAGCCCTCTGCGCTTTGGGACGCTCACGTTATGCATTCGTGTACTGCGCGCTGCGCACTTTAGACGCTGGCATATCAGAATGCTTGCTTGCCCGACGCCTCCAACCATGCTCTCCTGAGCTAACAAGTCCATTCCTTGCCTCGCGTGCTCGACGCCACCACATCACGGCACGTCAAACAACCCGCCTTGCTTGCTTTTGCGCTGCGCCCATGGTGTTTCCACGCAGTCGTAAAAATTCTCGAGTCCCGTCGAACCTGGTCCCTGCTCCGCCGTTCAGAGCTAGACCTTCACGCCTGGTTATTGGCTCAAGGCTGACCAAACTTGACACGACACTGGTAGCCGGACATTGACTCCTGGCGAATGAATACTCCGGTGCAAGGTGGTGTGTATGGCTGACATCGGTTGTTACGAGCGACAATGACGTGAAAAATGCTCCATCTCGACCAGGGTTACCAGGACTGTGGGTGGCATCTTGTATCTTGTCACTTGGTGTAGTCGCATCGATTAGCACACTTGTCAGCGCCCAGCACCGGTGCCATAATAGTCGTGAATATTTCCATTTCCATCATCGATCTGAAACAAGCCGAACCGAAATGGATCGCTTTCGCTAAGATTGGTATATCATAAAGAGCTTTCACCCGCGGCATCAGTCCTCGGAGCGTCGCATCAAGGCGCTCGATGCACGCTATTACATATTTTCAGACATATAGCGAATCGGGATTACTTTGCGTCTGGCTCACTCTGAGCAGGTGCCTCGTCCGCTTTTGCGGCGGACTTGTCGTCTGCCTCTGTAGCTGGGGTGGAGGTCTCCTCTTCACTCACGTCCTTGGTCTCTACCGGGTCTCCTTTCGAGGCTACTGCATCCTCGCTATTAGAAGCCGCATCGGTCGTCTCTAATGTTTCAGCTTCGACACTCGTACCCGATGCATGATCAACATCGTCGGATTGCTTTTCCTCGCTTTGAAGCGTTGGATCTGCCTTGGCTTCCTCGCTAACACTTTGCTTCTGCGGCTCATCTTCAGCTGCATCGGCTTTCGGCGCAGCAGGTGCCGGCGGCTCGTCAGCATCTTCGGCCTCGGCTTCGTCAGTCGATCGCTCTGGATCCGCAGACGGTGCCGTTTCGTCGTCCTCTGGGGCTGGCTCCGAGAGTTGCGTGACGGGCCGTGTCAGCTCCGAAGGCTGATCTTCCTCCTCTTCGTTCTCCTCCACGACGGTCGAGACAGCAAGTGCGCTGACTGACGGTGAGTGTCGGTGACGCTTGGTAGTCCCTGCTGTAGAGAGTGTGCTGTCCGATACTCCGTCAATGATGCTGCTGTTCTCTGCATCTTCGGCACCCGGGCCAGATGGCTCTCTCTTGAGGATTCGAGGTAACATCGACGACCGAGACTCTTGCGAATGCTCGATGCCCTCAGCCTCGGCAGGAATTGTGTAGCTGTCATCCGGAATAAGACCATAGTAATCGCAGACCGTCTTGAAGAAGATGTACAGTCCCGTCCGCGCCTCTACGTTCCAGAACATGTCCCGATGCTGAAACCAGGCATGGGCGAATATGCGGTATACTCGTCGAAAGATGGTCGTCAGTTGGCGCGCTTGCGAATGCTGTGTTGACTGATCAGTTCCGAGTGCCAATCTCGAAGGAAAGTGCTTGGGTGATGTGAGGGTGTTGGCAGCCCAGTCGAGGGTGTGGCAGCAGTAGTCGATGGCGCAGCACGACTTTGGGGGATCGTGTACTGCACACAAGTATTGCCATTCGGAAGCGCGCATCTCGGGGCAAGTAATGGAGGAACAAGCTGGGTTATCGGAGAACAGAGCGACTATGATTGAGTTGACCTTTTGTATCAGAAAGCGACAGAGCTCGTATAGCCACAGTGTCTTGTCCACGTTCTCTGGTGGTTCGGCAAGCTTGAAGGCCATATCTCTGTCAACCGCGATTGTGCCATTTGAGCCGATTGGGTGGGTAAGGAAGTTGTGGAGTGCTTTGAGATGTTCGGTGAGTTGGAAGGCTGAGTCAATCTGTCGCTACATTAATGCTCTTGTTCCACATCTAAGGCTTGTGTCGCAAACATACTTCTGACAGATCTACCAATGGGGGTCCCTCCGCCATGTCCTCGGCCTTTGTGCCTGGCCGTATTCTCCGCGCCGCATTGTTGTCGAGGCTGCTGAACAGCTTCTGTTGCTCCGGGCTGGCTGCGACTGGCGATAGTTGATCTTCAGGGATAGGCGGAGGGCTAGGAAGGCGGGGAGACGCTGGAGACGCCATTTGTGGTGCGCTGTCTGTGTGGGAGACCTACGATGGTCGAGATGGAGGTCGTGGCCGATGTGTTTGAAGCACGTCGAGCTCCGAGTCGCGTCGAGTCAGTTGGATCCCAAAGTAGACTAGCGTCTTTGAGAACCTATCCACGAGCTGGATACGTCACTTTTTGAATACCCATTTCTGCTATCAGGCATATCCAGGTAAGCTCTTTAATTCTTTGATCGTATCTCCGCAGGAAATGCTACCTATATAGTTGTGTAGAATGCAATTTGGAAGCGTGGTCGAATGCCGAACTGGTCCTTCGGAATCAACATGCTGCAAACACCTTTTCGCCAACCCCAATGGTTGGCATTGTTCCATGCTTTCTAACACACGTTCAGATTCTAGCCCCCACTCTACTTGCCGCCTACGCTTGTGAATTAAGACAGAACAAAACCACTCCCACCAGTAGCATACCGAACACATCATGGACTCGGATGACGAGGTTCCAAGCCTGGTGCAACCCAATGGCAATGCAGATTTTACCTCTGCTGAAGAAGAAGCCCCTACTCTGGTCACCGACTTCGATGGCGCACACCTGAGCAAGGTCCCTATCACCATTGTTACTGGATACCTCGGTGCAGGCAAAACCACTCTGTTGAACTACATCCTCACAGAACAACATGGAAAGAAGATAGCTGTTATCCTAAATGAATTCGGCGACTGTATGCTTCCATCCTTAGCTGTGTATTGGCTCTACTGATCTAGTTTCAGCAATCGATATCGAGAAACAACTCACAGTATCCGACAGCAACAGTACAGAAGCAAGTCCGATACCTTTCGTTCCGCTGGCAAACGGCTGCATATGCTGCTCTGTCAAGGATGTCGGTGTTGCTGCTATTGAAAACCTCATGGAGCAGCGTGGCGAGCTCTTTGACTACATCCTGCTCGAAACCACTGGACTGGCAGACCCAGGCAACATTGCACCCATGTTCTGGCTGGATGACGGACTCGGAAGTACCATCTTCCTAGACGGCATCGTCACACTTGTCGACGCAAAGAACGTCTTGAGGAGCTTGAATGAAGGCTATGGGGACGAAAACAAGAAAGAGAATGAGCACCAACATGATGAGCATGGTCCTCTTCTTACGACGGCACATTTACAAATCAGCCATGCAGATGTCATTATCATCAACAAAACAGATCTCGTGTCAGAAGCAGAACTCCAACAGGTTATCGATCGCATACAATCCATCAACGGTCTTGCGCGCATCGAGACGACAACGAAGAGCCAAGTCCCCCAACTCGAAGGCCTGATTCTGGACCTCCATGCGTATGACAAAGTGACCGATGCAGACCTCAAGTTCGCTAGTAAAGGCCACAGCCATCTCGATCCCGTCAGTTCTACCTTCACGTAAAAGTCCTTGAACTTCACTGATAAGAGTAGACCATAACGACTACAACAATCAGTTTCCCAACCCTCGCCCCTTCACAAGTGGACGCATTCGATCTCTTCCTGCGCACAATTCTGTGGGAAGAGACACTCCCTCATACTACGCCGGAGCGACCATTCGAGATTCATCGTCTCAAGGCACGCATTCCTGTCACTGACGGACGGTTGCTGCTTGTTCAGGGCGTGCGCAACATTTACGATACCAATGAAGCTAAAGCGGCGCAAGAACCAGGGGACGACCAGGCCAAGCTGGTCTTGATAGGCAAAGCAGTGGATCAGGCGCCAATGAAAGAGAGCTTGTTGAAGACACTTAAGGAGGCGAAATAAATAAAAATAATCCTAGGTCGATTCCAAGCGCGAGAATAATGTTCCAACGCTACAAATGTCCCCTTACATTTTCCAAAACTGAGCAACTCTATTTGTCTGCACATGAGACTGTACTAAACGTTCTTTCGAACCGTCTTTAAAAGGGTACCGAGCCCCCAGCTAACCCCAGAACATACCCTTAGTCTCCAAACCCTTCTCTCCGCTCAACGAATCTTTGGTCCCTCATCCTCTGGTTACCGCAAACGCGCTTTAGCCCACAGAACCCTAGGTCTCCCTGCATATCTACAAAGTCTACTTCCCTTAATATCTTTTCGCAAACTTCTCCCCTCTCCTCCCACTTTCTACACTGACAAAATCCAACATGGCTCGTAAACTCATGACCCTAGGCTCATCCACCTCTTTCCCCGGCATCACCCGCTATGCGCCCTGCGTGCTGGGTCTCGGGTGTCTACTTGCGATTTCGCACTGCGGAACTATGAGGTATATTTTCTTGCTACTCGCCAACATTTTGCTGAAGACATGCTAACGAAGTTGAAGTACTTTCAACTCCTCTCGCAAGCCCCAAATTCCCACGTCTATATAGCCTTGCCACGAAACTAGCCACGACACAAGCTCAGTGCTGCGTACTGATTTCTCGCAGTCACAATAGCAGCCTCCCTCCTCTCCCTCCCCTCCTCCATCCGCTGCCTCGCCCCCAACGCCACCGAACGCAGCATGCAGCCCCTCCCCGTGCGTTTCGTCGACGATGAGACGGACGAGCTGATTGCGGTTACGATGAGTAAGGGACGTTTGCCGTACGTTTCTATACCCTCGTTCATTATCTCTTTTTCATCTCATCCAGCTATCTATCCACTATGCCATCTACTTCCCTTCCCATCTATCCATTTCTTGACCCCGGTCTAGACAAGAGTTGAAAGGACAAAGATGATGTGTGCTGATATATGATTACGTGACATAGAACAACACTAACAACCACCCTCATCCACCCCCTAATCCTCACACTGACTCTCCTCCTCTTCCTCAGCGCCCACTTCACGCGCCTCAAGATCTCGAATCGCCGTGCTTTGATCCCCGCTGTTGCGAGTGCTGTGGTGGTTGCGATGGGGTGTCATATGGATTGGGTTTTGTTGCGGAGGGTAGGGGGGACGGGAGGGGGAGGTGAAGGGTACGTGAAGCCATTTTCTTTTCTTCGCTGCTTTTAATATGGATATGAGAGAAAATTAAGCTACCTAACCAAGATACAGACTCCCAACATGTCTCCTCAACCCCGTCCTCGCGCTCCCGCTCCTCTCCGCCCTCTCGCTGCTCCACCGCCTCGGTCTCGCAAGCTTTATTTTGAATTTTCTGGTTGGGATATGGTGCGTATACATTTCCTTACTACTCCCCCTCCTCCCTCTCTACCCTCCTTCTCTTCGTCCCTCTCTTCTCCATCTTTCTCTCTCGTTGTAGCCTTCCCATCAACACATACTTACCACTGCACAGCTTACTGCTCTACTCCGCCCTCGCCACCGTCGCCATGGTAAGGAACCACAAGGGCGAGCGGTCAGCCGACGTACGGATGCAGGAGCTGCAGCGCGGGGGTGAGAATGGAGGCGTTGGAGCGTCTACCGCGGCTACAGTGGGGGTGCCCGCTTGTGCGTTGACGAGGGATTCTGCAAGCAGAGATAGAGATGGAAATGAGCAGAGGGAGTGGCAGAGAGTATGAACTCATCGCCCAAGATATGCCCCGTAGAAGAAGAGAATTCAAATTAGAGTTCTGAGACAGCAAGATGCAAAGGAAAACACTGAATCTGAATTGATAGCTACATAGTAGAAGCTCAACCTCACCTCCCTCCCCTTTGCCGAGAACGAAGACTATTTGATAGGGCGGTACTGGTACTTGCTTACACAAAAAACACGATACAAAAAGGCGAGCTCATCATTATATCCAGATCGAGCAGCAGGACTCGGATACGATACACTATCTACATGCGGCTACGGATTGGCCGGGGGCCCGCGGGCTGGAAGAACCGCTCGGGCAGGCGGTTGCCGTACTGGTCGAACCTGTAGTCTTCCTTTTGCTCAATCCACATCTGCTGGAGGTGTTAGTGCGCTGTCGTCATAGCTTGGGTGTGTGCCGTCTCACCTCGCGCTCCTTGTACTCCTTGGACAGTGGCACTGGTTGAGGATTCAGTATTTCTTCGTCCCCGAAACCCGCATCGCCTTGGAACCTACGCTGGTAATGGGCTGCGCCGACGGGCTGGGGTGCGCCGTACTCGGCATACTCGCCGTACGTGCCGTAGTTGTTGGGGTTTTGGGGCCTGCGAGCGCCGCTCTGCATCCACGAGTCGCGCTCTGGAAGACGGTCCTCGTAGACTTCGGGGCGGCGGCCAAGAGGTTCTGGGTAGGGACGGGCATCAGGCTGGCGCTCTTCGGGGTATTGGGAGCGGTAGTGGTCGTGGTGCTGATCGTGGTGCTGGTCGTGGTGCTCGTGGTGCTCGTAGCGGTCGTCGTAGTGGGCTTCATAGCGAGGATCACCACGCGTGCGGTCGATGTGGATGTCGGCCTCTACGTGCTGGCGACCGCCACGACCGCGCTCATCGATGTGGATGTCGGCATGCTCCTCGTAGCGCGGCGGGCCCTGGCGGTCGCGCTCGATCCAGACATCGCGCTCCTCGACACGACGGGGGGCGTCGCGCTCGATGTAAACCTCGCGGTCGACGCGGTGGGTATTGTGCTGGGGCGCGTCGCGGTGGATGTCGATGTCGATGTGCGTTTCCTTGGTCTCCTTGGTGTCCTTCTTGGACGACGACTTGGGCCGCTTGGGCTCCTCGACGGGCTCGAGCGCCGTCAGGAAGCCGAGGACCTCGCTGAGACTGGCGTGGGCGATGTTGAGCTCCTTCTCGCGGTTCTCAAGCTTCTCCTTCTCGCTCAGCAGCCAGTAGACGCGGTGACGGACGCCGACGCGACGGCCAGCCTCGATGTCGCCGCCAACGCGCTCCGTGTGGGGCGTGATGTTCTCGAGAGCGCCGCGCACGTCGCGCATGGCCCCGTAGACCCATTTCGACTTCTCCGGGTTGGCCTCGAGCGCATCGTGGACCTCGCGGACGGACAGCAGGCGACGCACTTCGTCGAGGTCAGCGCGCACGCGGCCGATGATGCGCACGTAGACGGCATTCGCTGGGCCGACGTCGCGCACGCGTTTGGCCTTGTACATGAACTCGCCCAGCTTGTAGGCGCCGCCGATGGCCGTGGCCGCGGCGCCGATGGTGAGAAGCTCTCCTTTAGCCATGGCGGGAGTGGGTACCGGAGGAGCTCCAGGGAGCTATGTGTACGGGGTGTTGGGCGTTCAATGGAGCGTGTTGGGGGCTGCAGAGCTGCGGATGCCGGGTGCGAGCATCCCGCACAGGTGTAGGCGGCAGCAAGATGTGGAGATGGTGTCGATTACAGAGTTGCAGTGTTTGTCTCAGCTTGGGGAAATGGGATGGCTGGTCGTCGACTCGCCCGGCTAGGCCGCATTGAGCCCGTGGTCCATGCGGCGTCGTCCTCGCAACAGATCCGAGGTAGCTCCTGAGATGCACATGAAGCTTCACATAACGACAGACTTCAGCTAATTCGAGTCTGAACTGTCTACAGCATATTCCATCATCATCATGATCATCACCATCGTCACCTCCAAACTCTATCGCTGCAGCTGCTGCCACCGCAAACTCAATAATAGGAGAACGCGTGCCAGCTCAAGCTCCGGGTGACCCCTGTCATTGGCCGTCGTTGTGGCGCGAACAGCGCACCAGCTCCTGACCGTCAACAAACACGCCCTGCTACTTGCCGTACTTTGCGATGAACGCCCTGACCCGCGGATCGCCGAGACTCAATTCGTTGTTCTCTGCGTCCAATAGCTCGTGGTTCTTCGCCTCCAGATCTCTCTCCATATCCTGCAGTTGTTTTTCCAGACGTGGGTTGGCCAGGTGCACGTGCTGGAACGACCTGTGCTTGAACAGTGCGTCCACAATGACCCACATGTCGCTGTCCGCGGTGCTGGAGCGCTCTGCTATCTTATCGTGTTCAGCCAACGAGGATGATTGGTAGTGGTCTCGCAATTTCTGGTCGCGTTCTAGTCGAGCTTGAAGGAGTGAGTCGCCCAGTGCTTCGATGCTGTCCTGCGCGAAAGATATGCCTGCGTGGCGTAGTGCATCTTGAAGTGCCACGGGAATGTCAAGCGCCTTGGTGGGCCTCAGTTTCACCATGGGCGTGAACGCCAGCGATGGTTGAGACGTCGTTCTCCGTCGAGGTGTTGTGGGTCGGCCGGCGTGGCTGTCTGGCAGACGCTTAGAAGCAGCCTCACCAACGTGCGCAAGTGCCTGTTGGAAGTCGTCGACATCTTTCGTGCTGTCTGACACAGTTCCAAGCCGCCTACTCATATAGTCGAGTGTTGACAGGATCTGAAATTGTCAGTGATGCTTGTGGAAATGGTAAATGATACTCACATAATTCAGCCATGCTCCTCTCGCCTGGGTCACTTCTCGTTCTTTTCTATCCTTCATCTCCTTCATAGGCTTCCTCAGCTCGTGCTCGACGACCATCTCTGCGACAGACGCAATCTCTGAGTGCAACTCCTCCAGCTCAGCCTGCAATGCCGTCCTCCGCTCCTTGAGCTCTTCGTCCGACGCGTCAGAACCAACTTCTCCGTTGCGATCGGCCAGGCTGTCCACATACACGGTATCCACTCTGGCCTTGATTTCGCCAGTTCGGAACGAAATGATAGCATTGCACCACTGCTCGATTGCTTTCTCGTCTCCACTGTTTTCGTGCTCTACAACCAGCTTTGAGACAATGCCAGGCAATCGGCTGAGGATCTGGTCGTCCGACCCAAGTCGTTCGCTCAGGTAGCTCCTCACGTTAGACTTCTCAGTGTCCACCTCTTTCTGTGATTCCATCAATTGCTCTGTAAGCGCCGCTGCAACATCATCGACCTGTCATAATTAGCCGTGTTATGGACTGAAGGCTGGCTCAACATACAGCTACATCCAGCCTTGCTTTCTCCTGTCCTTCTTTGCGTCTCTTCTCGTTACGTGCATGTTCGGCATCAAGGTTAGGCTTGTCAAGAGCCTTCAACCTCATTAGAGCATCCTTCTGAGCTTCGAGCACCTTGCATTGAGCCTCTATGGCCGCAGTTGAGGTTTGCAGTGACTCAATGGCAGACGCGATTTCATGGTCCAAGATCGGCCGAGTCGGCTCGCCTTCGCTCTCATATTGGTGAAGTAGCCCTTTCTTCCGAAGTGTTTGGTATCTGTGAACCAAATCAGACTGCGCTCGTGATGTTTACCTTTGTATGCATACAGCTCAAGCTCTTCTTTTGTCAAGAGAGTGTCCTCATGGAGATATTCTTCGACCCAAGTGGCGGCGTCATGCTTGGTGTCCGCTTCTTCGAAACCGAGAAGAATCTTGTCCAGATCAACATCCAGACCGCGTTCTTCGAGAACATTCAAGAGATGGTGAGCAGCTTGTTCTTCGTCCATCGTGGGCTTTGCTGTGGTGGTGTTTTCGGCGTGCGAATGCGGTTAAAGGCGGTCAATTGACTACGGCTGACGTCTAAATCCAGTCACGCAGTCGCGTAACTTTCACGCGTATGCGAACCACTTTATCTTCCATACATTCGGACCTTGTCATACAGCCATTCTCAGCATTCTGCACATGAGATGGCCCCTTCAGTCCTCGAACCCGTCATATCCTCCTCCGAAACCCCACAATCTACACAAAATCCCTTTTCAAACGGCACACCAAAGCCCGACTCCACATCCTCACCATCCAACCC
>QVXC01000173.1:0-66995 GCA_003501895.1 Phaeosphaeria sp. A1 3.1a
TGACGTGTCGCAGATCCTGTGTCACAACACCCAAAATCCAGCGCCCGTGTTCAATACGTCAAATACAGATACCAACAAACACAAACCGAGCTTAATTATGGGGTTGGATATGGTTGAAGAGAACTTGTTAACTCAGAACTACATTAATTTATGATTTCTGGATTTTCGTCCAGAGAAAAGAGAGACGGATATACTAATATTTTTTTAGCTATCTTAGGAGCTCGAGATAAATGGGTAAGTTAGTGCTGAGGAGGGGAGAGAAAGCGAGTGTTGACACGGCAAAGGTGTGTGGGGTTGAACTAAACATACAATCACGATCGTTGCAACGAGGGTTGAGTGTACTGGCTTGGTTTGGTTACCTGCTATAGAAGGAGCTACGCATAGGTTATATAGTCTTACGCGTTCCTTGCGTTTCACGTGTGTACCACATTGCGCACGCACCTGTGTCGCGCGCACGTAAGTAGCTATACCTACTATAGCTAGGCTGAGAGGGATTCACTCGTACATGAGTGACTTCCCTCAAGCATTCACTGTCCGCTGCTCCAGCTCCCAACAGCGAGATTAGAGTCTAGGGAGGGGTATATATATATAGCGTCGAAGGAGCCTAATTGAAGTTTATTTGATAGCTGGTAGACCTGGGCGGGCAGTGGACATGCATTCATTGGCATGTACTTTCGCATCTTGGGTGAAGGAAGAGAAAAAAGAAGTCGCGAACATGGGTGTTGATACGGCAAGGGCATAGGTGAATCAATGCGGTCGTTGCAACGGCTATTAGTACTGACTGTGGTGACTGATTCATTTGATTGCTATCGCTACGCGCGTTGGGTTTTTGACTGTTCGTGGTGTTACACGCGAGGTTTGTGTTACCCGACTATCCCACATCGACACTGTCGTGACGTGTCGCGGATCCTGCCTCAGAACGCTCGGATCCAACACCAGTATACAGTACGTCAACCATGGCTCCCAACACTTAATGACATAATAATCAAGAATTGATACCTACTACTAAATATCAGAGAACTACGGGATCGACTAGTATATGCACAGATCTTTACAGTATTAGATCTATAAGAAGTATACAACCTAGTACGCATAAAAGAAAGCGAAGAATAGAAGACGGTATTTTGAACAAGATATAGTGTTACGACGGGGTTCACTTACCTAGAACGATTAAAGATACGATAACGTAGCTTTCACTAATGACAGTGCGCAGGGCGTAGTGAGGTCGAGGGATTGTTCAGTGGTAAAACAATAGACTGTGTGTAGCACAAGGGGTTCTGAAATCCAACCTAGCTAGTAGGTGACAAACTTAGAATAACTACGAAGGAGTGTAAACAACGCAGGAAACTCAGCCCTTAAATACATAACGCCTTCGTTACTAACTGTACTGCCTGAGTACAGTCTACTGTTGCCTTCGAGCTCCTCGAGCTCTGAGAAATCCTTTAGCGCGAGCTCGTTGAGCTCAACGCTAGTGCTGATCACGTGACCGTCCGTTCTAGGTCTAGATCCGGCGCGGCCCTCTTGCCCCGCGTTTGCCGGGTTGATGACTTCTAGGTGACCGCTGAGGGTCATCACCTTACTGTCATCAACTCCAGCCTGTTGTTGAGCCTCGCTTGTAACATTATACTACTACTACGCTTATACTACTACTACGCTTATACTACTACTACGCTTATATGTCAGGGGTATTTCCACCTCCCGCACTTGGGCTAATCACGGGCGACCTACGGGCCGTCTACGGAGAGGCCACGGGCAGAGGCATGGCACGTGATGGGTAGATCACGTGCCCAGTGGTATATCTACGAACCTCTCTCCATAGTTACTCCGCAAGGAGTCTCAAATACAACTAAGTGCTATTATCTGATTCCTGTCTGCAATATCCCTCACATTATACTACTACTACGCTTATACTACTACGTCTATACTATAACTATATCTATGCAACTATAATTGATACTGCTTTTACACAGCTCTATCTTCAGTAATATTCACGAACTAACAGCATCTTATATTAGGTAGAGGTAGAAGTAGTTAACTACACGAGTGTATTGGCAGTGAATTCTCAGCTCCAAACTATCTGATGTATTGGTGAGAGAACCCCAGAATTTGCAAGCTTGCCAATATT
Source organism: Phaeosphaeria sp. A1 3.1a (assembly GCA_003501895.1). Lineage (NCBI taxonomy): Eukaryota > Fungi > Ascomycota > Dothideomycetes > Pleosporales > Phaeosphaeriaceae > Phaeosphaeria > Phaeosphaeria sp. A1 3.1a. The sequence continues at coordinate 2,126 of QVXC01000173.1, forward strand.
CATTTAGCTACCACTGACACGGATGATATTGGGCTGGTTAGAGTTGTAATCCACGGAGTGCCAACCACCCAAGAAAACATTGCACTCATACCACTGCTGACTCTCATCCTGAAACTGAAAGTCGTATGTCTGGTCGGTTTTGAAGAGGACTCGGTACTTGTACCACATACCACCTTCAGGAACGTTCCAGGCACTGATACCCGTGCGCGAATAGAAGCCGGGGTCGGTGCCTCCCTCGCCACCGGCTGGCCAGCTCACATCCAAGGTGAATGGCTCGCCGTGCGAGCCAACATCATCGCCTGTGCCTGTATCGGCCTTTTCTTTTGCCTCGCTGGAGCCTTTCGGACGCCCGATGCGGAACTTGTCTCCACTCTCCGTGGTGTATTCAGTGAACTCAAGATGCTCGTCCGAGACTTGTTCGGGTTGGGTGGTAGCCATGGCGTTTGAGGAGTGCGTTCAAAGTACTGACAAGTATGTTCGGTCAAGTAGGGGGATAGTATGAGTAGAGCTTGAAGTGCTGTGTTGGTTGTGGATGGAAAGTACAGGAAACGGGTGTGATCCAGGTTATATACTTGTGTCTTGGTTCAATTCATCCACGTCGTCAGTTCGATTGTGTGTCCTTGATCGAGCTAACATCCATTCTCTTGACAAGATTTGCCTCAGTGCATCAGCTAGCCGCTTGATTTCTCAAGTCTAGACCAGGTTACATGTTATGTGGCTGGCTATTCAATAGATCGAGGCATATTTGATGGTCTGGCTCCCTGAAGTAAGGTGAAAGACCTAGCTGAAGCTGTCCGCTGGAAGCCACATAGGGCCTCATCAGCGTCCTACAGTGGGCTCCTCAGCTCATCCTCGACGTTAAGGCTGGAAACTCATGTAATAGCGGAACACGCAGCAAACCTGTGGCTTGCGTTAATGTACGTCCAGGAAGGTGTGATAGGTAGCAGAGCCTCCTACATACATCTGGTCCCCACTACCCCTCCCAATGATGATCCCTCCAGCTGCCTGAAGCGGCAAGAACCGCCGGTATGCGGGGTGGCGGTGGGGACTGACAGCCTTCAGCACGCCGCACGCCGCACGCCGCACGCCTGACCTGCATACGCCCAATTCACCCTAGCCTTACGCCAAGATTCGGAACTAAGAGATAGGGAGCGGGAGTTGCCGCATGAAGGCGTTAACAGCAGGCGACCTGATGGCGTTACATCCACCGCTCCACTCTCGTGAAAGCGGGTGGGTGTGGTGGTCTAGTGACTCGAGGCCAGCCAGCCACCCAATACTCCTGTCGACACCAGCTCAGCGTTCCACTCACCTGACTACCAACATGGAGACGACTGATCGAAAACGGCATCTCTTGCTCAGGCCGAGGCTTTCGATTTCTTACAAATACTTGCTCAAGTCAAAAGGGTGGAGCTCCGCAGATCACAGCTCTCATTGATAAAAACGCAAATTTAGTGCTTTAGCAAGATTTGCGACATGTCAAAACTCTTGGACGATTCACAGACAACCCTGGCTGAGACCGACGATACGGACGATGTCCGAGTGGGCATGTCCATGGAAGGAGGCACTGGCTTGACCCAAACGGGCGAGCCGGTGCACGAAATGCTCACCCTCGCGGCTCTGATCAATTCAAAGTACCAACTGGACCCGACCATCACCTATCAAAAACTTCGCGACTCGCCCACGCAGCACTCGGACATCAACGACTTCGTGCGCGGGGTGATGTGGAACGACGACCCAGAGTGTGAGCTCTTCAACCGGGATGCCGAGAACAACTTTAGCTACAGCTACGGGCTTGATTGGGCGTCGAAATATCAATTCGGCGGGTACACCAAGCCGGAGCTGATCCACCGCTCGCACTTTGGCAATTTGCAATGGCTCCACGCAATGGCACAGGGCATGGACAAGCCGCAAGACACCAAGGCACGCATCTACCAGTGGATGGAACTCATGTACAATATAGCCACAGGCCAGACTCCGGCCAGCACGCCCATTGCCCAGACCACAGTCAGCAAGATGTTCGAGGACCCAGCCAACTATGCCACCGTGGGAGAGCTGCTCACACATCGTCACCCTGGTCCAGCCGTCATCGCGCACCGTGCCCTGGGAAGTTGTTTCCACGTCATCCAGGACTCGTACGCGCATGGCCATACACGGCGCGAACGCATCAATCCAAGCCCCCAACCAGGCGAGGCAGATCGCTGGGGAGCGGTGCTGAACTTTCATACCTACAATGGACAGAACGACTCGCAGCACAAACATTTCGACCATGGCTCCGAGAGTCTGGGTACGGTTGACCTTACCAAGGCGGATAGTTGGAATGGGTTGGAGGGCTGCCGCGATGGGCTCGATCGGTGCATCGTGTTTGCGAATTTCTGGCATCGTCGCGCTCCGTGGACGGAAGTCCGGGAGTGGTTGGACGCAGATGTCTTTGTCATTTCGAAAGACGCAACCGTGAGTGACAACTCCGTTTAGAGCCGAGCCCATAGGTTTGCTGAATGGGGAATGTACGTACATCAATATATATACACCGTAGTCTTCATGTTTGTAGTATGCCTACTGTATCATGGAAATATGACCGCTACCTTCCTGACCCTCCCTCGTAAACCGCCAGCTTGCCTGCAATTCTGACCCTTCGTCCACCCCGCCGAGCTACAAAGACCTTATGTGCCCCCACATACGCGTGTAATTGGTGCACCAGCCATCTTGAGATAGTGCATGCCAGCGGACAAAAAATTGATAGAGTACGAATCCTCGTTGCCACAGTAGAATGTATCGTCGGCTGGGCCTCCTGTGTAGAGTTGGAGCTTCGACTCATAAGGGTGGGTGTTGAGCAAGTCGTATTTATATCCGGAAATGTTCGTTGCCGCTCGCACTTCCTCCGAGGTGTCGTGCCATGTATCACCCGGCACCGGACACCAGAGGACATCGAAACATCTGTCCATCCTGGACGCACCTACTGTCGTGGTCGCCTCGTCCGCAGTGGCAGTGTCACTGGAGGGGTTGGACGGACGCTCGAGAGAGACGATATTGCCTTGAATCGTAGTCACTTGCTCTGAGGACATGGTGGTAACGTTATAATTTGGATCCGTAGAGAGAAGACTGCTGGCACAGCAAAGATCTAGTAATAGAAGAAGAGAAGGCGGCGGGGCAAGGAAAGTGATGCTCCTGAAAGTTACCAAAGGGGCGATATTTGATTTGACGTTTTTAAACCTGCTGTTACAGTGAAGCTACCACCATGGCTCCCCAAATTCATCCCATTAGTCAAAGCAAGGTTCTCAACTAAATGGCAGACTCTAAGCCCCGCCCCGAGTGTAGTGCCGCCAATGCCGGGAAGAGTCTGGATTCAAACTTGGCTGGCTGCACGCGATCTGTTGCTAGCTGTGTGGACATCAGTGGAACGAGGCTGGCTGGATAAGGACCGAAGAAACGAGGCTGGCTTACGAGATGAAGAGGGTGTGTCGGATGGGGGACCTCGGAAAGGTCGCCGCCCGAGGTGCAGTCGTGTGGCGCTCCACCTGACAGCTGGATGTGGGGGCGGAGCTGAGGGAGGGGCTGATGGCCGGCGGCTCGGTGCGAAGCGACGTCGCTACCATCCAATTATGAGACATTGGATGCGGCTAGTCTACTGGTAGTGGACAACGAGGCTTACCGCTGACTGTTTGGAACCCAAAGGATGCAGATGGCGGCGCCGTGGGAGAAAGCCCAACGCAATACGTCGCTCAGGCACTCCAAACTCGTCGCCGGCATGACTTTCCATTTCATTTCTGAAGGAATGATTCTCATCCACCACAACTAACAGCAGACGCCAGCTTTGCAAGACCAAGAAGCGCACAAGTGGTTGTACAGGATGGATAACGCTGACATTGACGAAAGAGAAAGTGTATTGTGAACTCTATTCAGCTGATGCTCATTCTTAGCAGGTCTTTACTCCTTTCCCAACTGGTTGCGAGATTCCGGCAGTACTTGGACCAGCCATTGACTTCAGTCAGATCGTAGTGCCTGCTGCCACAGTAACGGTGGACCTTACAAAGCCACTGGCCAACAAGGCTACTCTATCGCCGTTGAAGATAGACAATCTCGCATCCTTTATGGCATGGGAAGATTTCAAGAACCGAGTCTATAACAACTGCAATGCCGCCGCCTGGGCGAATACCCGGCGGATTGTGACGTCGAGGCTCGCCACGGACGAAGTTTATCCTTCCATGGAGCAGGTCATAGAGTTCTACAAGACACAGAACCCGAGCTTCGTTGGGGGCGACACCAAGCCTTACGGCCAGGATGATGGTATGAATATCCAGAAGGGCCTCGAACATCTGGTGCAGACTGGTGGCCCGGATGGAAAGCGGGCACTGGCTTTCGCGCGGGTCGATGCATCAAACCTAGAAGCCGTGAAGATGGCCATTGCGATATTTGGCTCTATCTGGGTGGGCCTGAGGGTCTACAGCCAAACACAGCTCGAGTTCTACAACCGTCAAGCTTGGAAGCAGCCTCGTCAGCCAACGCAGAAGAAACCAAGTGGTCATGCGGTAGTGGTTGGGGCCTATGATACCCACTACCGCGCAATCACCTGGGGACAAGTAGCCGCTCTCACTACAGACTACTGGGAAGGTTGTTATAATAATGACCCAAAAAGGCCCAACGTATTTGATGCTTATGTGGTGATCTGGGCTGAGCATGTCGGGACGCGGCGCTTCATGCAGGGAGTGAGTCTCAAGCAGCTTGCCGCCCAGTATCTCGCCATCACAAGCAAGAAGCTAGATCTGCCTGCATCCCAGTACAATACCTTGTACAGATGTTCGGCCTCCGCTACTGGCCCGGCGAATCTGACCATTCAAGCCATCCGGGCGGAAAAAAGCTACGCCATCACCAGCGCATTGATTACCACCAGCCTGCTCAAGACCAAGAACGACATCCTGGTTACTGAATCCAACGATCTGTATCTAATTAAGAGAGAGGGCACTGCTTCAAACATGATCGAAGTTTATCGCGCTCGCAGTCCCAGCTACGACAAAGTCACTACGTTCGTATCAGGCTTCAGTACCACTGATAGCATAAGCGGAATATGGACGATCGATAATGGCGATCTTTACTTCATCAAAACCGAAAATACGAGCTCGGGCAACATTGAAGTGTGGTGGGCCACACAGCAAAGCAAATTCACCAAAATCGAATCATACACGACTGGAATGGTGAAGAACAACATTGGGGTCGGCACCTACGCCATCAGCGGTGGGGACTTGTACGCCATTTCCGACACCCTGGAAAACAACTCCGACTTCGTGCAGCTTGAGTGCCTACAGGGTGAAGCTAACTACAGTGCTGAGTCCCGAACAACTTACGAGACTGCCTTTATCGTTAACGACATCAAGGGAAAAGGTAACTGGTGCATGGATTCGGATGGCAACCTATATCTTTTCAAGAACACTGGCACGACATCGGGTCTGGTCGAGCTGCACATCGCCACTGCCGAAAGCGACTATAAAACCATCGACCACTTTTCGACAGGATTCATGGCCGATGGTGCCGATTTGTGGATTATTTGAGTTCAAGGGAACTGGATCTATTGACTCGCGGCGTAGTCCGGATTGTTCCCTTGGGGAGCTCGACTCTCATCTTAGGTTAATTACGATTGTGTCAGTAGTATGCAAGGTGCCTTAAAGGACAACATTTTAGAAAACTTGACTCAGACTTGGTGTTTTCTGTGCATGCAATCTACAGAATGAGATCGCTTGGCTGCCTCTCTCATTTGTCCATCATTTGCAACACGAATGACTTGCAAGTAGACCCTTAAGACTTCATGTTGGCTTGCCATCACTCGCGCGGGTCCGCCAATGTGTATACTTCAAAGACAGCTGAATGAAGCTTGCAATGAAGAAGAAACGCTTCCACACAGTATCGACGCATTTGTCTGTTGTGTAAATCCTCTACCTTTTATAAGCCCAGGCGTGATGAGCATTGCTGCCTCAATACATGTAATGTATATCTTCTTCCAGGTTGGAAGCGATAGCAAGCCGACGAGCATCTCAAACGCCTCGTTCGTCCATCCACGATCGCCCCCATTCCTGCACAAGCACAGGCTATCACGACGAGGTGGGTAGTCAGCGTTCGTTTGATCTTGGGGAGCGGCCCCTGGCAAACAGCTATTCTCTAGCCAACTTGACAGAATTCACCATCGCACAAGCAAGTTGAATACCAGAATGCACACGGTCTAATGACAAGAATATACGATATATTTCGTAATTGCACTAAAGGCTGTTGCTCGACCTTTTATTCCGTCCCAGTCGCCAGAGAACACCATTACAAAATATCAAACTCTCCATCTTCAATAATTGAACCGAACGTGGGTATATGTTCTCCTTCTTGGTGGCCCTTCTCTCATTCCTTGTCATCCATTTCCCACCAAGACTCCATTCTGCTCCATCATCGTCCCCTTATCCTTCAACGACCTCCACCCACCCCTCCCGATTCCTTTGTTCCCCTCTGCCTCCATCTCCAGCCGTGATCTCGCGACTAATCACTTCCTTTGCTCCACGTCTCCGTGCGCGCTCACGGACACTCTTCTCCTCCTTCTCACACTCTCTTATCGCCTCGACGACTTCCAGCTCCTCAAAGCGCGCGTCCTGCAAGTTCAGCTTTTGCCACTGGGGATGTTTTGGGCATCGTTTCTTCAGACAAACTGTCTCTTTGGCTGTGTCGGTGCCATTCGGAGTCTCTTCAGGGCCGGGCATCGAGGAAACCTGTTCCGAGGTAGGGGATAGGGTGTTGAATTGAAAAGCCGCTTGCCCCGTCCCCTTCCGTCGCCAACTCAGGAACTCGGCATCGGACCAACTAAGCCTCGAGTCATATCCACAGAATTCCTTCAACTTGATCTTCTCGCGCTCGGCAACGCGCACGGCTTGTTCTTTTGCCATGCTGACGAATTTCTCGCGGTCTTTGAGGGCTTCGAGGCGCTCATTCAGTTGGGTCTTCTCGTTGTGGAGAGCGTTCAGACGCTCGGTCTCGGAGGCGGTGAAGGCGAATCCATCGATGCCGGTGAAGGATGTGCGGTTGGGGCTTGCTGTTTGCGGAGGGGTGAGGACGCCTGTGCCTAGATTCTTGAAGGTTTGGATGTTTGGAGACGCGTCAACGAGGGCCTTGAGGTCTTTTGATCTCAGCACCCCACCAAGTGGTGTGGGCTCGTCCTCTTCGACGTCTTCTTCGTTCTTGACGCCCTTCTTCTTCGACTTCTTCAATCGGTCTCGTGAGGTTCCATTGGCGCCTTTTGCGCCGGCTGTGCGTTGGAGTTGCTCGGTCATGAAGAGGGTGCCGCACGCGTCGGTGCAGTATTTGCTTTCGCGGTCTTTGACGAGGCGAGCGGGCTTCCGACAGCCGTCTCGTCGACACATGGGCTTCCATGTTGTGTGGCCGCGTCCGCTTTCTTCACAGCCGGGACAGATGAATCTGTCCACCAACTCTTCGTCCGCTTGCTTCATGTTGACGCAGTCTCCGTGGAACCAGTCGTCGCAGCCGCCATCACAGCCAATCATCCACTTGTGGTTGTCCGGCTTCTTGCATATGCAGTATAGGTTGTGGTCCTCGGAGGAGTCTCCCTCATCGTCGGAAGCGTGAGCCTGCGAGGAGTTGTCGGGCGCGGGCGAGGATTCGAGGCCGGGCGTTCCTGCTTGTGAACGGTTCTTGCTGCCTTTGCTCTTGGTGCTTCTGGATGTAGGCGTGACAGAGCGCGCGGTCTCGTCGGGCTCGATCTTGCGCTTCTTGGACGGCTTCAGAGCCTTTGCGGTGCCCTTCTTCTTGACGGTGGTTGCGGACGACGGCGCCGGGCGCTTCTTGCTCGGCAGGGCTGCTGGCTTGGAGTCGACGGGCGAGGGCACGCCCTCGGCAATGCTCGCGTTCCGCTTCGTCCGCAGGCCCAGATCGGCCTGCTTGGCAATCTCCAGCGCCTTGAGTGCCTCCGAGTCGAGCATGTCGGCGGCGTTGGAGGACTGGCGCTCGAGCTGCGAAGTGAGTGCGGCTGGAGTCGACTCTCTTGGGGTGCCCGCAGGTTCGTCCTTGATGAACGGCCGGGGTGAATCGGGCTTGCGCGTCTGCGGAGCCGCGACTTCATTGTGAACGAGCGCGGGCTCTCTCTCCTGGACATCGTCGCGCTCGCCAATTGGCGCTGGGGCGGCGACCTCCTCCTGCAACGCCGACGACAGGTTCTCTATGGGCGCGAGGACGGGCGCGGGCGACGAGCGCGACATGAGCGATTGGCGGCGCTTGAGCTCCTCGGGCGACCGCGAGCCGTGGTGGTAGTGGTCGAGGGTGGGCGAGTGCGCCGGCGGCAGGTCCAGCGGCGGCGAGGGCTCTATGGGGGCGGGTGCATACTGCTGGCCGCTGCCCAACGTCGCCAAGGTAGTCAGAGCGTCAGCGGCCTCGTAGGTCGTGGTCTGGGTGGAGGGTTGGGGCGACGACATGGAGGGCATGGATGGGCGGCGCTCCGGGGATGCAGCCTCGTGGTTGAGAAGGGCGTTGATGCTGCTCATGCTCACAACAGCGGCGAGGGGCGGCTACGCATTGCGGGCGGGCGGCCGGCGACGGTGGTGATGATGGGTACGAAGCATTGGTGGTGCGCGCCGTCGTGGTGAAAATAGAGCGGGCACCAGCGAGCACCGAGCATCGCGCTGACCAATTGCTGCAGACCGCCAGACGCCCACCACGCGAACACTCCGCATAGCTATCTACTAATACAACACGACACAAGACAACACACAGCATGAACAAATGCCTCCATCTGCATCTGCTCAGTCCTCATCCTCGTCCCTCCTCGGCCGCCCACGTTTCCGTCCCGCAGTCTGCGACGCACCGCCTGCCGGCTCGCCTGGCACGCTGCTGCTGTTGAAGGCATCCGCCACATTCAGCGTCCGCTCAATCTGCCGCTCAAGCTCCTCGTGCTCGTCGTCGCCGTACATGGTCCTCACCAGCTTGGCGAACCCGTCCCGTCCCACCTCGACCCGCCCACGAGGCCCCACGATGTAGTCGACCGTCTCCTCGCCGCTTGAAGTGTCCTTGACCCGCGTGATGTATCCGTCCTTGGCCATGAGCGCAAGCGCCCTGTCCTTGGTGCCCAGCGGCGTCGAGCTGTCTGCATTCATCCGCCTGAGTGCGCGGTCCAGCTTGCCCTCTGCGATCATGCCGCCCGCGATGGTGATGAGCGCAATGACCATGGTGTACAGGCCCACGTACGAGTCTTCGCGGTTGATCTCGTCCGACGCCACAGGGCGCGATGGGCCGATGATGTCGGGTATGCGGTACTGCTCGGGGAGGATGGTCTGCAGAATCCACAGACTGCTCGACTTGGACTGTGACTCGGACACGGCGGCGGCTTGAGGCTGTTAGCGCTGGTAGTATGCGAGCAGCGGGCGGCATACCTCGCTTTTGGCGCATCGTCACTCTCTCTGCCTTGGGGAGCTCGACCAGCTGCATGCCAAACACGTCCATGAGCTCCGTGTTGGCGCGGTTGAAGACGTCCTTGAAGAGGCGTGTGTGTGATCCGAGGACTGGCAGGGTTAGCACTTGTAGTTCACTGATATCGTGTCCCTTGCTCACCCTTCTCGTTGATGTCCTGCCTCTTGAGCGGCTTCCGCGAGTATTCGCATGACAACGCATACCGCACCAGGCCCTTGGAGAGTTGCTCGAGGCTGCCGCTTCCACCGCCCTGCTCCTGGTCCTCCATGTCCACATCTTCGTCCTGCTCTGGCGTCGCGTCCCGCCTGCGACGTTGGGTCTGTGCGGGTGTGGACACATCCTCGTCGGCCGCTGCTCGCCGTCTTCCTGATCGTGGCGGCATTGCGTGTATGTAGCTGCGGACAATGCCCTGCAAAAGCCGTACCCCACACTCTCTGTCCGACGCGTCGAGCGCGCCGCGGAAATGACCCACAATAATTCGCTTGGCGCCATCATCCTCATCCTCAAGCCCGTGTCATGTCCGACAGCACCACCAATTTCTCCCCACCATCCTGCCTCTCGATGCGCCCGCCATGAACGCCCTACGACTTGCTGCCCGTCGCCCGACTCTCCAATGTCTCAATACCCCACCCGCCCCCCTCCGCAGCAAACCACAACTGCGCAATGCCGCGAGATATGCCGCGCCCAAGAACGGCCCCGTTCCAGGCACTCGACAAGCCAGCGAAGACTTCGTCTCCATCCACCGCGCCGACGCAGTGCGCAGAGCAGAGGCGATCCGGCGGCGGAATTGGCTCGCGCTCGGCGCCGCACTGTCCATGGTCGCGCCCATATTCTTGGTCCGACTATGGGATGTGCCACTCGACAAGGACAAGAAGAAGGACGACGAGAGCACAAGCAGGGGGATAGTAGACATGGTCGTGGGCCCGCCCACCAAAACCGACAGCCCACGCAAGGCCGCCGAAGAATTCCAGGGCAAGAAGGTGGTCATTGCCGCGGGCGACAAAGTCATTGCCGCGCCCGCCGATGCTGAGAATCCCCAAGCTACTGACCTGGACGCTATTGAGTTGGTTGAGACCGGGACGTCATATGTCCCATACTTCCCCCGCACCATCCGTCTCCCCACCGACACCACTGGCCCCGAGCAGCTTAGCAGTGATGCAGAGTACCAACTCCTCGGCCTCGGCATTCGCAAAGTCTCCTTCCTGCGAGTTCAGGTGTACGTTGTGGGTCTCTACGTCAAGTCCGCAGACATTGGGACACTGCAGAACCACCTCATCAACACCGTGAACCCCACCGCCAGCGCCCTAATCCCCGGCGAAAAAGATCAACTACGAAGAGCCCTCCTCGATCCCGAACAATCGAACAAGATCTGGGAGACCATATTATCCCACTCTGAACCGGGAAAAGGGGTAGATATGGCGTTCCGCGTCGTGCCGTGTCGAGGCACGGATTTCAAGCACCTGCAGGATGGCTGGATGAGGGGAATTGCGAGTCGCACGGATGAGGTGAGGAGGAAGCAGGCCGAGTTGTTGAGGCAACAAGCGGCCGAGAGCAAGAGTATTGCGTTACCAAAGCCTGTCGAGGAGAACGAATTTAGCGACGACTCATTCGGCCTCGCCATGAAGGAGTTTAAAGCAATCTTCCAAGGAAAAGGCAAGGCACCCAAGGGAAGCGTCATTATTCTGACGAGGAACAAGAATGGCGTCTTGGGGGCCATGTATCAGCCTATCATTTCCGCAAGCAAGGGAGACAAAATGGGCAAGATAGATTGGTTGGGCGAGGTCAAGGATAGTAGGGTGAGTAAGCTGGTCTGGCTACTCTATCTAGGCGGACAGAACGTAAGTTCGGAGCCGGCGAGGGAGAATATTGTGGATGGATGTATACATATCACCGAAAGGCCAGTGGGGACCGTAGAGGGCATGGTGCAATAGGAGGTGAACATGGCAGATAAAGGCGGGAGTGAAAGCAGGGGAGAGGGGGTGGTGGGAGGCGAGGTGAGGTGGGAATGAGTCTGTGTCCACAGAGCACAGACCGACAAGTCAATTGTGAATACATCCAACTCTCTTCAGCGTTCTCTGTTATCTATCCCATCCTGAACTCATGTAGCCTCACACCCTCCCTAGCAAAATAGTCCCTCTTTACGACTCCGTTGCTCAGTTCTGTTCTCCTCCTCTGTCCGGGCTTGTCATCTACGTCTGGCATCTCCACATCCTTGTCCTTGTCATCCTTTGGTTTCTCCGGTGGTGGCACGTCTTCAATCTTGAACACCATGTGCACTTGGATCGGCCTGGTAGTTTCGCCCTCTTTAATATCGTTGCGAGAGATGATGATCTCGGTGACGTGCTTGGTTCCCAAAGAAGCTTTGTGCTGGAGAAGGAGGGCGCCAATGATTGCGCCTACTGGGGAGCCTGGGTTTCTGTTAGTATGGGTCGATGTAGGGAGGTCGGTATTTGTGTTTAAGAACATACCAAGTAGCACATGCTCCTCCTCCTCGTTTAACCCAAACTTCGTCCCCGGTCACTTAGGCATCATCGTCTGTCCCGTCTTCTTCTTCAGCACCGACGTAATGATCGGAAGCGTTTCTTCGTTCCTGATATCGAGGGCAAAGTAGTATTTTAGTCCTTTGGGGCTCGTGTTGCCTCGCAGCCAGTACGCAGCCATGATGTCCGAGGCGCGCCGGAGCTTGGGGAGCTCTTCTATTACGATGGGCTTGCTTTCATCGTCCCAGTACTCTTCTGCACCTTTGCCGGTGGAGAGGAGATTGTTGGCGACTATGGCTGTTGTGGTGGAAGGGAAATGTTAGTTTCGGATTTTGAATCGTGGAGCTGTATGTGGGAGGAAGAGGAAGATCAGTGATACCGAGATAGACGTACTTCCTCCTTTGTGGTTAATGGCAAAGCAAAAGCTCGCTCCTGTGAGCTAATCGATGTGATTAGTTGCGGAATTTGACATATCTATGCAGGAAAGCTTTTTGACTTACACAATACTCAAACTCGCCAACCTTAAGTACTCTTCATATGGATCGCCTTCGTCTAAGGCGAGATCGAGCTCGTCTTGGGCTGAAGTGGCAAACGGCATAGCAGACATTATCTCCACCCTTCGTAGCAGGGTATGCGTTAACACGGAGAGCTTCCATGGCTGTCTTGGCGTTGGTATAGTGATTTTCACCGGTAAAGTCGCAGGACTCGTCTTGATCGTACCTGAGATTCGATTCCAAAGTCAGCGACACGCTTAGTGTTGAGAATCTAAAACTTACGGGTTCTCCCGCCATCCCCAGGTGGAGAGCTGACCTAAACATCGAATCTTAGTTGAAACAGTTCGAGAGAATGCAGAGCCACGAATATACTTTCCAGTGTTCCTTGCCACTCACTGCTCACAGACTTTGAGTTCCCATTCTGCGGCCAGGCTTTGCCAGCGTCCTCGTCTGTCATGTCCATCCAGCAGGCAGGTGAGGAAGGCACCCTTCTCTTGGTACTTGGTCCAGGCTTCAGTAGTGGCTGTCTCTTCCGGATCATAGAGCCCTGCATTTTGAACGTTGTCGACTGGCGAGGTGGGTCTACCGTTGACATTGCTGCCAGATAAAATCTTGTGATTGCGTTGACGGCTGTGGGGGAAATGGCTGTGATTGTCATTCACCAGACCAGCGGCGATGTTGCAGAGCCATGCCAGGACGAGCAATGTGGGGACAGTCTTCATGATGAGCGCCAGAGTCTGCTGTATTGTCTTGCTCTGTAGTCTACGATATTGATATCATGAGAGCCAGGAAGTAAGATAAAGCTAATCATTGCGCCGATCGGTGACCCTAAGTTAGCAACGCCGTGCCCATCCATTCAGTGCCCGTGGCATCGAACTTTGTCCCCGGCCACGTTTGCATATCCTCGCCTCTATGGTACAAGCATGTCGCCATGATTTGCAGGGTCTCGTCATTCGCAATACCCAATGCGAAGTAGTACTTGAGATTCTTAGGGTTTGGATTGTTGCGCAACCAATAGGCGGCCATGATGTCTGAATCGTGGCGGAGGTCAGGCATCATTTTCATGGTAGGTTGAATCCCAACTTGTTTCCAGTAGCTGGACGCAGCACTCGGAGGGGAGGACAGCGCACGACCAAAGATTGCGCCGCCAACGTGATTGATGCCGAATTGGAAGGTTCCGCCCGTACGCTGCACGAACACCCCTCGTCAGTATAGTAGCGTATAGATTGCCGAGCCGATACGCATATGATATTCTTTCCCTTTGGCAGTATACAGCTGGTCATAGTTTTTCAGGGAACCCGCCCCTGCCGTCTTTTGCGTTTGAGAGGAAGTGGTTCACCGAATAGCAGACGTTATCTCCGCCATCTGCCACTGAATAAGCACTCAGACCTAGAGCTTCGAGGGTACTCTTGATGTTTGCGCCTCCATCTGGACTGGCCCAGTTGCATAGGTCTGCAAAATGCAGTCCTTCCTTCCACCCCCAAAGCTCTAGCTCAGCTGTTCAATCGTGGTCAGTCACTGCTCCCCCATGTCATGGGGAATCTTTGTGCTGGCCACATACCTTCGAGTGTGCCTCTGAACCAGCTGCTTGCAGAGTTGGGTGGGCGCTGCTTTTTCGGATCGGCCCAGACCTTTCCTGCGTCGGAATCCGAGAGAGGAAAGAGGCAATTCAGGAACTTGCCCTTTGTCTAGAAATTGTTGATATCTTCCTCGGGTGCGCCCTCGTTGGGGTCCCACTCTCCGGCAATCTGGACACTGTTGGCTGGCGACTTGTATTCAAGTAGACCCTTGTAATTGTAAGTTGATTTGCGTACACGAAAGCCGCCGCTCTTGACTAGCCCAAGTGTGGAGCTCAAAAGCCCCAACACAGCGAGTAGCATCAAGATGAGCCTCATGCTCGTATATGCAGATTCAATGGACACCTGAGGTTAACTTAAGTTGTTGCTCTTTAGTCACAAACTGGTTTGGCTCAAGATCTCTCGTCGTGGCGGTACCTGACATCCATGGATCTAGATCTATGCAGGCAGTGAGTGGAAAATGCTACCACGGTGACGTTCTGACTAGTGAGCATAGCTAAAGCGAGAGTGCAAACCCAGCTTCTCAGTGAGTCACTTTGTAAATGTTAGCATCTCGGAATGCTACATGAGGAATAAGCAGTATGGCACTCATTTGTGACGTTCCAACCCATCCCCCATGTACTCTAAATCCTGAACTAATGAATCCGCCAGCTATTACCGTGGTGATGTTTCTCGCTCATGACTCCACGGCTGATCGATGTTCCCCGCTTTGCTTCCATTGCTCTCCCTTCTTGCCTTCTTCTCCGCCAAGGCATTGGCAAATTCTTAATTCTGAACAGCACATGCATCACCGCGTACATCGTATCCTCTTCGTCTTCATGCCACTGGCCACTGAGCCCACTTTCCCTGAATTCTGTGATCTCTGTGACGTGCTTGATCCCGAGAGCTGTTTTGTGCGAAAATAAAAAGGAAGCGGTTGTGGCGCCGAAGGAAGAGTCTTGAATGTACTGGTTGAGTAAACTTATGATGAACGAGGTCATAACTGAAATGGTAATGAGAAGACATTCAATATCGTCACAGGACAAGCAACTCACCAAAAAGTGCCCCTCCTTCAGCCTTCCATTTATCCACCGTCCATCCTGGTCACTTTGGGTGAGCGTGAATCCACTCTTCTGCGATATAGTCATTATGATCGGTGAAATCTGCTTACTTATAATTCTGAACGCAAGATAGCGCTTCGGGTTCTTCGGATTGGGGCTGGTCTTTATCTAGTAAGCTGCCGCAATATCAGAGGCGAGGCGAGGCGCAACGCAGGCATCATGTCGATGGTAGCCTTTGGGTGCCCCTTGGCTTCCTCTCAGTGCTTCGTTGCAGCGAACATGGGGGACATGAAGGTGCGATCACTGAAACGTGCCTTGCTATGACTACTTATGAATGCCGGCTTGCGATTGAGAAAGTTCGGTCAGATCCTGCCTGCAGTTTCGTCTGCTGCATTGGGAAGACAGCCGAATTCGGTGCTCTTCTGCCGATACTTTTCTCGGTCGTCGTCATTGAGAGCGACAACCTGAACTTTCTCTATTAGGGGCCTGCCTACGCCTTTGTCCTTGCGGACGGTTACCTGAAGCATTTTGCAGTTGAGTTTTGGACTTGACCATCATTTTTGCACGATAAATCAACGGCCAAGTCGGAACAGTCGAGCAATGTAATGACAACGACCGCGAGGTGCATGGCCACATTGAAATTAGTCACAAAGCCTAGAATCGAGCGTGTTGTCAAAGCCTAGGCCTGAGATTGAGACGCGTAGATTTGAGTGATCGATCAGCACAGATTACGAGCGCAAACGCAGCCTGCCCGCGAACAATCTCACATGGCTGGTTTGAGAAAGCACAGGAGCCAGGTAAGCGCCGGCGACAATCCATGTAACGGGTTGGTAATGCACAAGATTCTCGGACACCCAAGATGTCGTTCTTGAGCCAGCATTGCAGTAACTGAAAGTACAGCCTTGCGATCCACCCTACAGCAGCAGAACAGATAACTCCCTATACAAGCTGCATCTCTTCCAGGTTTAACTTCATTCGACGCGAGGTCAAATCTGAAGTCATAGGAAATGAAGAGGGTCATAGTTCGTCCATGGAATCAGGATGTACACATCGCCTCCAACCGGTCATGTTGACTCGGCCCCACAGCTCTACACGTTTTGCGGACTAAGCCGTCGGACGTTTTCGGCTGACGTCCCTTGACCGTATCAAAGATGCCATACATACTCAGCATGTCCAGGAATCTGACCAAGCCTTGCCAAACTGACCAATCTCGTCCTCTTTCCGTTGTCCCCTGGAAATGTTCCTCTGCATGCCGTGGTCCAGTCAAGGTGAAGAGAACTATAAATGCGGCTCGTCCTAGTCGGTGTGAGAGACGATCTTATGTGGGGTGAAAAGGGAACGACGTTAAGGAGAATGAGGTGCTGTGGGATCGAGATTGCTAGTCTGTCACATATTTGAGTGGGAGACCCAAAGTCGCATATTCTCAGATAGGACGCGAACCGCATATCTTCACTGCGGCCATCACGGGCGCAGATGCACGGCAATAAGAACCACTCCTTTACTGTCCAAATGCTGTCCTTTCGTATCGCATTGTCCCGTCTCTTTCAGCCGCATAATTACACCTCATTACATCATCCCTCGGCACCACGCTAAGCCTTTCCCCACCCCTGCCAGTGACGTCGCCCGCATCTCTATCCGCACATCATCCTCTCTTCACTCGCTGTCTTTCTTCTCGCCGGATCCAGCCGGCGCTGATAAATGCCATACTCTTAGTTTTGCCTCGTTTGATTGGCTCAGCGCCATTGGGATAAGCACTGCGAAGCAACAGCCGTGGTCACAGTAGCGTCGATCATTCCGCGGAAAGTGGTCGGCTGGTGCTGCAGAAGTGGAGGGAGAAAGTATCTGCAGATGATGAGTGGAGTATGGAAATAAGATGTGTTGATCGTGGTGATTTGTTTGAGATCGCGGACATACAAAAGGGCTGGAGGCATTTGCTTAAAAGTGCTGTGGTCCCTTGCTTCCTGCACGTGCCCTAGTTCTTGCTCTGCTTCCATTCTTCGCTCTTGAGCTTATCTCATTGGTTTGCTTGGTTCGACTGTCTTGCTCCTACCTCTACACTTTTGGCCCACTGCTGGCCCCATTGTTTGTTGCGACTACCACCCAACAAAGCATTCTTGAACAGGTTATAGGGATCACGTCCACCCTCACCACCATACACCCCGACCGCACAATGGCGGTAATATGGGGTCTCGACCTGCGCGACATGAAGTGGAGCAAGTTCGGCAACGAGTACATGTGGAAGAACACGGACTACCACATGCGAAGAACAAAGTTCATCATCTACCAATGCGCCATGATCCTCTGCGTGGTGAGCGAGAGCTTAGGAACCGCCGCTTTGTCAGGTATCTTACCCTATGATGCTCTTACCATCAAATACTGACTTTCTTGAGACTACGTCGATCAACAAGCCTTCATGGAGCACCAGAGACCCAAAGCCTACGTCCACAACAACGACTACGTCGGCATCGCTTCGTTTAACATCTTCGTTGGCGTCTACGTTGCCACCATATTCGGCAGCGCCTTCTTCTTCGACCTCTTCTGGCCTGAGCGCCACGAGTCGCGCGGAGTAAAGATTGCGTGGAAAGTGTGCTCTGTCTTTGCATGCATGCTCACACTCGCATGTGCTTTGGCATACACGTACATCGTTGCGGCGAAGAGTGCGTATGTCACTGGCGTGGATGCAGAGATTGCGGAGAGGCAATTGTCAGAGTACGGCGGCAGTCCAATGAAGTATGGACGAAATGGGCGTACGGTTGCTAGTGTGGTGTTTTTGTGGCCGGGTATGGTGTTTACGTTTGTGAGGTGCGTTCCTACACACTCATCTTTATGACGAAGGCTTTGGGGTACTAATGTGTCACAGCACCTACTTGCTCTGGCAATCTCTCGCACACATCGACGCCTACGGACCAAAGTCGACGCAAGCCCGTATCCGGGATGACATCTCGAAGCCAGTCACTGAGAAGCCAGTCAACAATGGAAGCGTAGCGGAGTCGGCGGTTGATGGCGCCCCGATCGCGCAGCCTGGTCAGCCTCATGTCAAACCAGAGAGCGTGCATGGAGACAACGCTGTCGCGAAGGAGCATAGTGTTGTGTGATTCACACATGCTCGTTGTGTTCTGAAGTGGAAGACTTAGACTGCGGGTTGCCTCTAGCTGGAAATTTGGGTCTTGACAACGATGGAGAGGAGGAATTTTGATTGTTTGATGTTTTCATTGTTTCTCTGTTGCATTGTTACCGGCCCATACCCCGACCTAGATGCGGCTTCTGAGGAGTTCGTCATCACGCCACATCGCATTAGTGTTGTCGACGTGGAAGGCGAATAACGAGCTCTACCTTCACTGTGCAAATAGAAGCAGAAAATTGAGAAGATCATGATTCCCAGAGAAGTGCCGAAAGGTGTTCGCACTCCGCTCAAGTCACTACAGCTCCACCACCAAACCCCAGACTTCTCTCATTCCACATCAGCCTTGACTCTCCCTTCTACCCTGCACGAATTCCTCATCTCGCGCCTCCATTTCCATCTTCATCTAAACATAGCTTTGTCTAAAAATATATTCCGGCTATGGACTGTCGGAGCAGCGCGACGCACCCCAAACCAGGCCCCCGGTATCTGGCAGACAATGTTTCATGCACGCCGCACGCCACGCCGCACACATGTGACGTCGGTGGATCGGTGTTTATGCATTAACGTTGAATCTGGTGTCGCATATCAGGGCTGGGATGGGATGATGGGGTTTCAGATCATGTATGACAATGGTTTTCAGATGTGAGGGTGGGACGTGTGTGTCGGGTGATGAGCTGATGAGCACGTAAGGTATTTACGGACTTTTTGGGTTTTGGGAATTGGAGAAGAAGCCGAGTGTAGCGAGATGTATCGTAAGTGATCATAGAACTTGGAACATTACTTTGACAGGCAGGAGGTGTAGGTCGGGGGTGTGGGACATCGGGGACATCATGGACTGTGTAGGTAGTGGATCGGACGGTATGTAGAGACTTTTGAGAAGACTTAGAACGCAGTCTGAAGTCAAAGTCTTCAAATGAGTTTGGAGATGATTTCATTGCACAAAGGACATGGGGTAGGTCATAGGTTCACCTGTCAAGAAGCCAAATAGACATATCAGAACATCGCTCGCACCCAGCTCTTCTCATTTTCTCTTATCCCTAATTCTTGTTTGCTCCCAATCCCTTACACATGTCCTTCATGGCGTCCAGCTAGTCGCACGTCCAAAGATCTACATCACACCCTCAACTCAACTTGCACATCCCTCCATCTCGTCGCCCTACGCATCCCCATGCATTCTCTTATCTACCACTCCCCAGCCTAAAGCTTACTTTCCTTTTGCTACAAAACCGGCCCTTCCCTTCCCTTCCCGCTTCCCCATCCGCCATTGCTTTATTCTCCTCGAACTTTCCGTCCCACGATTAATGCACCTCGACCAATCATAATTCCCGCCCTGCCGTACTATTACTGAGATTCCCCCTTCGAGCTCTGCGCCCACACCATTAAACACGCGCCGTTCTATCTTAGCGTGACGTCTATGTGCGGAAGCTAAGCCGGCGTCCTTCCACACCACACTTGACCGCACTACGCTACGCTGCACGATGCCACAGCTAAGCCCACGCTAGTCAATAGAGTTAAGTCTGGGTTTGCGAGTGTTAATGAATGGGACCGCAAAGCGGCCTTGAAATTTGGCCGTGGATCACGGTCGCAGCTCACCGCGCCCTGTTGTTTGTTTGGGCTGCAATTCACTTCATTAGCTGTGCCGCATGTCGATTTCATGTTGCCATGGATGGGCGTCTACTGTCTGGATGATCAATTTGAAAAAAGGCCTATCGATAGATGTGCCTCGGTCCAGTTACAGGGCTGAACTTTAATCAGATGAAGCCAATGTTTCATCTTGAAAAGGGGCAGAACGTCCAATTGCCTGCGCGTGTCAGTGCATCGCGTCGGGCTTCGAGAATGTTTATTCTGGAAGGATCAGAAACACTTGACAGGTCGCAGTCGGATGTCGGGTCAGTATCCACGCACCCACGCATCCACGAGGCGTCTGAGAACTCGGGGTCAAGGGTGCCGCTGCTATGATAATCCATGCAAGCCATGAGGGCGATAATAGCGCCGATGCCCCATGGACCATCCCGACCTGCCACGTATGAGCTGTGCAGCATTGTCCCAGCGACATAAAATAAGTTGGTAGTAGCGATGCGCGACCCATCGTGCGCCCGCGGGTCTGTGGTGAGTAAGAGAGTCAGGAAAGAAGTTTGCAAAGGGCCGCTCGACGTCGTGAATGGTAGTCAGTGCAAGAGGACGATGTTACGCTCATTGTTAAGACGCATGCTTTTTATGGATGCATACGTGTCCCGTCACTGACGATCATGGGGTTTTAATTGAAAATTGTTGGCTTCTGGTTTTGGTTGGTGCTTCTTACTTCGTACGCTACCTGCGGCGCGGGCCTGTCATCTGCAACACTTGCCTTAGACGGTGCGGCGGTCGGTCATGACCCTCACGACTGATCCGGGGCCAGCTATCTCGACGAGCTGGAGGGGCGTTAGTTGGGTGTCGCTCATGTCGGGCTCTGATGTATTGGACGTCACCTTTTCGTGCCAGCTGAGCAACACACTCATAGCCTGGCCGCCGCCCTCACCTCCACCCCTCGCATGAGCCTGTGAAAAGCCCGTCGCTTGTGGGGTGATGTTGCGCGTGTTCGAGGGCGGTGAAGCTTGCGCCATGCCCTTGTAGCTGCGTGTCACAAACCATTAGCTGGGTGCGGAGCGGCGTGCGATGGTGGGGAGATTGCCGAGTCGTGTGATGTGCATCGTCACGTACATGTACTTCATCAGGACGTCGAGTGCCTCTGTCCCACCGGGAGCACCGTATATGCGGCTGAGTATTGGTGACATGTCCGACTGCCGTATGGACTGGAGGATCTCGATGACGGCGGCGAGGTGGACTTCCTAGACGGTGAAACCTGTCAGTCTCGTCTCCCTTCCGCTGTGACGATGCGAGTGGATTGGCCTGGTGGTCGGGAGCCCGGGGCCACAGGAACAGTGTGGTGGTGGCCCGATGGAGCCCGTGGGAGAGACCCAGATGCATTTCGACGGCCTCCACCCCCAAAGCCGTCCTGGTAAGGTAGCATGGCAACATACCTTGCCCTTGTCGTCGGCACCGTAGGGCGGGTTCTCTAGCGCGCCCTGCAGCGCGCCCTCGTTGTCGCCGCCTCTGAGCAGCTGCCGTATTTGCTGCGAGTAGTTCTGGACATCGGCGGTCGATACAGGCGTGACGGCGGGCGTGAGTGAGGTGAGGTCGAAGTTGGCGGGGCTGTCCGGGTCGAGGGCGTCGATGTTGATGGTCCGCCAGTTGATGTTTGCCATGGTGGGCGGTGTTGCACGCTGGCAATTGGAAGCGGGCAGCGGGTGGCAGTCGTCTGGCTGGTGGCTGAATGGCGTCGTGGTGAGCTTCGACGAGGTTGCAGCGGTCGCCCGTGGGGCAGCTGCGAGGCTCCACACCGCCTGCCAAGCGCCGAACCACGTCCAACGTCTGGCAATGCTCCGACCGTCACACAAACAAGGGTCGGCACTCGAAACGGATCGCTACCAGACGCCCAGGAACACTCGATCTGCCCGACGCGGAGATGCACGACGCCACAAGTGCGACGGCAACAGCACCCAGCGCGCCGGGCGAGACCATCACGGCAAGCAAAGGGCACGTCATGGTGTCATGGTGTCATAGTGTAAACGCGAAGGTGTAGATTGATTAGTCTATATGGCCTGGTGTCGCGAGACACCGTTACAAGGCCCAGGCACTGTCTAATGATCCCAAAGCCACGGATGGCGGCCCATCTATCTGTGTCGTAGATGGCCGTCCTGAAAGCAAATTCGTGTGCTGGTCGTAGATGCGACCCAGCCGAGCTATTGTACAAAATGACCCATGCCCGTGAGGCCAGCGAAGGCAGGCGATGGAAGTCTACCCATATATGTGATGTCCCAAGAGAAAAGAAGAATCCGTTTTTGGTATCTATGCCTGGGCCGATCCTGGTCTATAAAACGCCGAGTAAAAGAACTTTTTGCCGCAAAGGGAGGTCGCTAAGAGATGGACGCAAGGGAGACGAGAGAGTCGCTTGATAACGCTGGACGTGAACCGGCAAAGTCGGGGTATTAGGCTGCTGGAAGAAGTCGAAGAAGGGAGCGCTGATTATTAAAAGTCGGTAATCCCGAGGAACGCGAGTCAGAGCCAGGTGCGCCGGAGAACGAGGATGGCGTTGCAAAGAGCCGGTGATGGTGGTGGTGTTCGTATTGTGTGTGGTGCGGTGCAGTGAGATTGGCGTAAGGCTGCAGTCATATATTGGTTAGTCAGGGTGCCCATGCAAGGACAGGCGAGGGCTGATACTTACGACGCGCGCAGAGTCATCCCTCTGTTCTCAACGGAACACGGCCATCTCGGTGCGTAGGCTTGGGCCTTATTTGGGCGGTGGTGGCGGGGGCTTGGGAGTGCCGGTCGTGTCGTAAGCACCGCGGCCCATGTTGTTGGACTCTGATTCTCTGAAGATCATGTTGTTGATGGGTGTGTCGGCTGCTTTATATGTCAGCGGGCGGTCGCACACGGGTCAAATATAGACAGTCAGAACGCACATAATGAATGGGCCAGGGTGTCAGCGGCGGCTGAGTAGCGGCGTGCACAAGGAGCGGCCGGTAGTAAGAAAAGGGACGAGTTGGGGAACGAGTGTGGGTGCCGGGGGTTGGCGGTGGGCGTGGGCGCGGGTCGATTAAGTAGGGTCGTGATGTGCTCGTTGGACCAGTGGACTACAGCCAGGCAGTGCGCTGGGGGGCTCAGATGGAGCAGGAATGAGTGTTTAGTGCAAAGGGAGTGAGGATGGGAACAGAAATTCCGACGGGAGGGCGCCGTGCCTGATATAACGTGGAACTAGAATCAGGGGGCCTGTAACTGAGTAGCCAGTTGGGCTTGGCTGCCGGCGAGACAAATAAAATGAGCGACTGTGCTTTTTGGCAGGAAGCAGCGCGCAGACTACATGACGTGCCGGGAGCAGACGGGTCTTCGGGGGTGTTTCAACTAGCTCCCTGTCGCCCAGTGCAGGCCTGCTTGTGGCAGAAATTGTGTGTGGCCTGCGACAGGGAGCCAGGATGATCTGCGCAGCTGAACCCACCCACGACGCCCGCACCACCGCAGAGGACCGCCCCTGCCTGCGCTAGAGCGTACCTGCAGCAGTAGCGCGCTGCAACGGCTCGACGCTGGACAATTCTGCCAGCAATGGACTGCATCTGCCGGCGTGCCTGCGATGCGACGCCGTGGGTGATGGAGTTGGGCTGCTCGACGAATAGTCGACACGCCCACGCTGAGATGAGAAAGCGTCAGCGCGCGACCTTGCCTGGCACCGCCGCCCGCACGCCGCGTCCTGACTCCTGACTCGTCCCGCGCTTGCTGTTCCGCGCCAGAAGCAATGCCAGAGCAGCGCCAGAAGGTTCAGAGACGCCGCGGGACTCCTTCCCCGATGGAGGGCCCACCGCTGCGCGCTGAATCGCTCTCATCGCAGGAGTCGTGGCCACGCCCGCCCTGTCGTCCACCTCCCCGGGAAGCGTGCAGTGCTGCTGGGTCGTGATTCAGCGTGATGTGCGCAGTCTTGGACCGCGACGTTGCTTTTGCCCGTCTCTATCGCGCCTGGCTTTATCGATCAGACTGCGCCTGCCGGTTGGAGGCCCCTCCACGTGGGATGCCCTCTGTCTGCGTCCCGTGCTGTGCCGCACCTTCCTCAGCGTCGCCAGTGTCAGGAGTCAGCTCAGAGCGCACCACCAACGCAGCGCCCGCAGCATCACCCTCAGAAGTTAGAACTCAGAGACAGACAGTGCCTCTGTTCCTCCACTGTCCAGGCAACGCACCCCGGCCGCTCCAAATGAGAGCGTTGGCCGGGTGGATCCTGCGGCGCCACACACCCTCGCCTGGCCGCTGCCTGCATCCTGTCTGCACCTGAGCGCCTTTCTGGAAGCATGCCCAATCCAGCAAGGTGTCTCACTTGCCGCTCCAGCATTGGCTGCGTCGCAGTGTCGTGAATGTCACCCGCAGTCTATCCCACACACCGCAACACAGTTTCATTCAATAGCGCCTGGCATGCGTCGCTGGGTCATCCTGTGCCGGTGCCTCACTCCTTCATTCAGGCCGTGTGCCTCTGCGATCAGCTCCAGGGACACGGTACCATGCACGCATCCACCACCGTCCTGCACCTACCGGGATCCCATCCTGGAGCCGGTTCCACGCACAATCCGCTGTGCAGCTGTCAAAATTTCGTCCATTCTGTCGCTGCGTCATCAACTACCATTCTCTGCTGCCAGCCGCGTCGACGGCCGTTGCTTTTGGCACGGAGGGCTGGATGACATGCTGCGCTCCCTTGAGAAGGTGCTCCGTTTTGCCAGCCGGTTGCTGACCCTTCACAATTTGCCTGATCCCATTGTGCCAATTATATAATTCGCATCCTGCTCGCAGCCCCCATTGGCCGCCTGCCGCGTGCACGCCGACGTCCACCCCTTACCGAACAAGTATTGACAGGGGCGCGAGTTGCGTTAGTCAGGCACATATACCGTCCTCACAGGCATTTTCTCTGCCTCCCAGCCTCCCCATCGCTGCAACCACGCGGCAACGGGCGTCCTGTGGGAAGGGTCCGCGAGATGAATTGCTGTTTGTCAGAACATACTTTTTTATTCGGCCGAAGCAAACACATGGGCTGTTTTCGCGCCCAGCGCACACTTTTTACCAGCGGCATCGTGGTCGATTCCCCATCCTGCCCCATCCAACAAGCAAACTGACAGCTGCGCTACGGAACCCTCCATTGCAAGATTGTGATCACGACCTTTGGCTTGCGGGGAGACGGGCAAGTGGGTATCTTTGAACGGTTTCGTCGACCAATGCGGACGCGCTACTGCAATCTGCAGCGGATGCCCACTCCGATGGAAGCGAAGCAAGGATGCTGCATCCAAGAGAACACAACCTGCACTGCGGTAACCCTGCCGACACGTGGAAGTCTCAGCTGTGGACCTTCGCCTGGCTCATGGAAGCCGCACGCTGAAACACCGCGGAAATGCCTCCGTTGGTGATTTCCCGTCCGAGAGCCACCCAAGCTCTGCTTCGATAAAGTCTGAACTGGTAGCATGGAGAGTACCGTGAGCTCTCGGACCGTTCATCAAGCTGACGGGCCGGCTTGCTTCACTCACAGCCGGTAGGGCACTTAGCCGGTGGATTGGATACGACTGCATTAGGAAATACGGCTTGTGATATTTGCAACGTTTCACGCAGACCTTGCGATAATATCTGGAAACTGCGGTCCTAAGGCGTTGTCCAAATCCAGCAAAATAACCGTCCTGCGTCATCACTGACAATTCTTATGCAAGGTCATTGAGCGACGCTTAACTTGCTCAGCAAGCATCGGAGCGAGCAGTCCGTTGTTTTATGACCTCGGCAGCCCTGACGATCTTCACGCGAGCGCCCAACTCCTGCGCCCGTGGCCCATCACGGAGCATTTGTCGCGTGCGCTAGACCTCGGATGCGCACCTCTTCCTCGTCACCGAGGCGCTCAGGGTCTTCCAGCAATGGCAGGTTGCATTCGCAGCGCAGGTGACGGTGTTATGACGGCGACCTTATAGAGCTTGTGCGCCAGTATCAAGACCATCAATTACGGGGTCCTCCGTGGCACACGAAACCAATTTGCTTGAATTGTGGTACGCGCATAGTCGCTTACTATGGAAGGTATGGACGGGTGCCGGCCCTTCTCCAGCACAACTGCAGATATGCAACTTCCCGTGTCAATGCCAACGTTGCTGATACGTTTTTGCCAACCGTCGTCTACCGTGCATCCATTGCAGAGCCGCACCGCGACTCGAGAAAGTTTGTTACACACACACAGTATCATTGTTGAGCGAGTTAGTTGCGTAGCGACTTGAGACGTGCCTTGCGTTGTCGTCCAACAGCACACAACGACGCCTCTACGAAATATGTGACTCGGATCAACAAAAGCGCTGGTCCAGTCATAGTTGCTGTTGTGCACATCAAGGTTTGTCCTGCCGGTGCCCCGTCGACTCACTCGTACAAGACGTTGCGCCGAAGGCTAAATCGAGATAATCGGGACATTGCTTTTCTCGTGAGGAACCATAAAACAACCCAGAGTTGCACAGCATGTCGATTCGAACCTTGCATCGCCTTTCTGAACCTTGTCGTAGCATCGGCAAGTTTCTCGATGTGCCCCGTATGTGGTGTTCAACGGAGGGCGTCTCACTTGCAGCCACCCTGCAAGGTGGTCGAATCGCACGCTTCCACCTTCGCGACCCGGGTTGCTGGGACGCACCCAACGACCAGATGGAGGAAGTTCCGCAGTTTCGATAGTCTTGCGCGCAGCCCTACAGTTGGGCGAAGACGAGAATGACTGTCACTTTCTTATCCTGACCGCAACTCAAGCGCGCATGCAACCATGACTGTGTTGATTGTGGACTCATTTGGCGTGCACCGTGGGGTGCGCGCAAGAACTTACCTCAGCGCGGCGTTGGTGGGGAACGCATGTTCGCTGGTGAGACTTCCCGCAGTCTTGGGTCGAGGTGGGCGGGTGCATCCACGTGTGGGCCTGCCGTTGCCCGCACCCGTCAGGCTGACGAGAGACAGGAGCACAGTCAGCACTATGGATGTGCATAACAAACACATGATGCGTCGCGAGGCCGCGGTTGCGAGGTGAGATGTGAGACTTGACCACACTTGTCAGCCTCGCGGGATGAGTTGTACGTTTCTGTACAACAAAGATGTTGGAGTTGGGTGCGATTCGACGAGGCGCGAGCTTTGCCTCATATGCCGCAACTGCAAGTGGACACCAAGACAGAAGGAGTCATCACGACCAAGCAGAATTACGTTGGCTCGACCGGGGACGTACTATCTACAGTCATAGCAACGCAGTCCGGATGGTTCATGATAGGCGTCTAACACTCCGGTCCTGACCATGGCATGCAAGCATGATCGAATCCGGACTATCTCTGACGAAACTCGTCCTGGCGCCTCACAATCACGAATTTTGGGATGAGATGACAGGTGTCTGCTGTTCTGTGATTCCGTGGGGGTCATCCCAAGTTGGCTGCGGTCCAATGCACGCGTTGAATCACCCACTCATCTCCCTCCTCGCATTCTCAAGCGCGTATCGCAGGATGACTTGACTGAACCACGGAAATGCCGAGGGATAGTCACATCCTCCGTCTTGATGTGCTTTTTCGCCCAGGGACAGTAGACGCTAGTGTGCATGGTCGACAAGGTCTACTGTGTACGCTTCCGCGAACAATCTGCTGTGAGTTACCATGCACATCTGCTCACGTGGTGATGGTAAATCAAATCTTGTACTTGGACAGCCGCTCCGTATTCTCAATATAATGTAAAGGATTGTGCCAGCCAATTCACCTCATCGCATCCACGTTCCCTACTCTATCCGTCTTGATCAAGACCCCGTTCCTTAATCCGACTCCTACATACCTCGTGTGGGGACTCTAACTCAGCTATTCAATTCTATAAAAAGATCATGAAAGTGAGCATGATTGTGCTGACTGATGTGACTTGAACAGTCAACTTGAAACGCCTTTGAGGAGGCAGGTGAGATTTGTGAGGCGGAGGGGATAAAATTCAGATGATGAGGTCAAAAGAGATATCTGAGTGTTGGTGTTCTCAGCGATGGTACGCCGTGATAACGTTTGATTGGGGTTGGGAGGGTAGATGTATTTGTGGATGTGTTCAAGTAAGGGACGGTAAGAGAAGAGAAGAGAAGTATCTGACAGAAGATACAAGATTACCTTCCAGTAGGAAGCAGGGAAGAAAAGAGAGAGTCTAACCCCAACGAGGACGTGCTCTGATTAAACGTTGCGATGTTCAGAGAGTAATTCATTATATTTAGTATTTGGATATTGAGGTACTCCTACCAGTAGGTCCTGGGCCTGTTCATGATCATATTCGTGTTCAGAGAAAGAAAACATGTACGTTATGCTCTAGGCCTAAAACACAAACACGTCTCACATGCAGCGGGAGAGGTATCTAGAGATAAGTGCCGTGAATCTAAATCTAAATACCGAGCTTCTATTTGGGATCGTTATTATTCCAAAGATTGAGCACAGAGCGGATCTGATCTACTCCGAGAATAAGTCTAGTTCTAATTCTGATTCTACCAACAGAATAGAAAGAACAAAGAACAAAAGTCCATACATTCCACTTGCCTACTCTCTTCTCTTCCCACTCTTGACTCTCTATCATTATCATTTGACAACCTTACCAAATCAAGCTGAATCCGCGCGATACGAATCAAAGGCACGCCGTACGGAATGTCCAGGCCGCTGGAGAAAAGTGAAAGATTGATATGTTACTGATTTCGACTCAGCTGTAGGATATTACTTCACACAGTCAGATCGGGAATCAGAATTGGAACTAGACTTGCACTTGTGAAATCAACCTGATATCATATCAGACCAAACAAGTGTGGGTGGACGTATGCGTGGGTACTTTGTAAATCAGACTGTACTGTGCTGCGCCTTTCTTCTCGACCTTGTTCACCATACACACAGTAAGGGAGATTAGTGATTGAAATTATTCTTGCTCTATGAAAAATGGTCGAAAAGGGGTTTACAAGGAAACAAGATGATTGGATATCTCAAATAGCCTGGACATGGCCCTGTTCTTCATGCCCTACCTCTCATATTTCGGGCTACATCTTCCCCAGTGAAATTCTCAAACGTACACGTTCCGTCACCAGGAACTGTAAATGTACACCGCCTCCAGAAAAATCTCAAATCTTCATCCTTCTTCGTGAACTTTCCCTCCACATGTCCGTATTCATCCACGTCGGCTCGAACGCGGCACCTACAACGGCTCGTAATCCGGACTCGAATCACCGACCCACGCATACCACAACGCCAAGACGGTGTTGGCAGCCACCCAAATGCCTGAGTACCCAAGCGCACCAGTCACCTCGGCGCCTTGAAGGGTCATGCACCGCTGGACCGTGCTCGTGAGCAGAAACGCATTCAGGATCAGTGTCTGCTGGAAGAGCGTGTTCTTCCTCTTATCCTTGAGGACGACGTTCGCCTTGATCGTCTGGTCAAGCGTTGCGGTAGCGGGATCGAATTGCAGCACGGGCGTTGAGGTACCGGACGCAGGCTGGGCAGCAATAGAAGGGTTGAGGAGGAACTCCTTGGCCGACACACCGGCGATGAAGACCTTGAGCAGAATGGACATGGGGTCCTCGAGGTGGGCGAGCTCAAGGGTGGGGATGTCGAAGTAGCTGACGAGGAAGGGGGAGAGGAAGCCGAACTTGGTGTTGACGCTGACCCAGAGGATGGTGACGTAGACGCTGAGGGCGAGCATGGCGTTAGTGCCCTGCACCTGCCAGCTCTGGAGGAGGAAGCGGTTACGCAGCGGGGCGTTGGAGCGGTGGGCGAGGGAGCGCGGGCGCAGGAGGTAGGTGGGGATGGCGATGGCCAGGACCTCGATGTTCATGTGGGCGGCGACGGTGAGGGTGCTGATGGCGTAGTAGGTGGTCAGGAGGTAGGCGTAGGGGGCGTTGACGAGGACGGTGAGGGCGGCGACGTCGTAGAAGTCGTAGTCGAGGTACCAGTTCATCGTCACCGTCGCGATGTTCATGGCGACGCGCGCGGGGACCGAGTAGAAGGACCACATGTCGTCGGCGCGGGGCACCTTGCTGATGGCGCCGAGCTCAGGCGCCAGGAAGTTGAGCACGGCGCTCCACAGCATCGACTTGATGCCGGCGCTGAGCACGACGAGGATGGGGACGCGCAGGAACACGGGGAGGCGCGAGCGGACCGGCGCATGCGCGCGTGGCACGACGGTCGGCTCAGAGCGCTCGATGACCTTGGTGGGCGCCATTTTGGATATTCAAGCTTCGCGTGCGGTTGGTGGGAGGCAGACGCAGCGGGAAGGCGAGGTTGAGATGGATGCGCGCCGCGCGTGGTGGTGGTGGTGGTGGTCGAGGAGACTGTCAACACAACATCGTCATAGCGCGCGCGAGCGAAAATCATCCATTTTAGCCCAGCAACCGCCAAAGCACGGGCCCACCCAGTATTCATCCAATATTGCCATCCCATCTCAAATCACATCACAACCGCCACCAAGTCCTCCTGGATCAGCCTGCTGAAGAGAAGAGACATTTTGCCGTGGTATTTAGTACATCTACAGTCATGCGTCGTCCATATATGTAAAGCCTTGGGCCCGCCCCAATACACCGTCCCCTTTTTCTATACCCACCAACAGGACATGCTAGTACTACAGACCAAGCCGAGGCCGTACGCCAAAACACAAAGCAAGCCATGCACAAAACAATCAAACACTTGTACTTTCACATAGACATGCAACGTCATCATGAGCCCCCCGCCCTCTTGCGCGGGTTCTGCGTCCTCTTCTTCGTCGGTGTCTTGGACGCGTCGCCCTCAATGTACTTGAGGAGGTCCTCAATCTTGCGCTGATCCACGCGACCGGCACCGGCGCGCTGTCCTCCAGCCGCAGCTGCTGCATCGCTCACAGATGGCGTCGCGGCAGCAGGCCGGAGAGGGTTCCTGCCAGTGAGCTGGATGCGTCGGATGCGACCCTTGGCCAGGTCGTTGAGCTGCTTGGCCTGGCTGACGGCGCTCTGCGTGAGCTGCTCGAGCCAGCTCTCCGCCTCCTTGGTGTTGCGGTCCTCTGCACCAAGAGTATCCTTGAAGATGTTGTACGACTCGCGCATGCGGTTGACGGCGCCGCGCATGTCCTTGTCGAGGGCCAGCGACTGCGCAGTCTGGAAGAGCAACGTAGCCGTGTTGATCGATGTCTTGCCCGAGACATCCTCGCAGATGGCAAGAGACGCCTCAAACCAGATGCGCGACTCGTGGTACTGCTTCATCGCCTGCAGCATCACCGCGGCATTGTTGAGTGTCGTGATCGAGTCGGGGTGGTCCGCGCCGTAGATGATCTTCCACAACTCAAGCGCATGACGCACGTAGACCAGAGCAGCCTTGGTGTTACCCGAGGCGTGCTCAAAGAGCCCAAGGTTCAAGTATGCGAGCACAGTGTCGGCGTGGTCGACACCCAGTGTCCGTTCTGACACAATGACGGCCTTGTGTGCGAGCTCCAGAGCCGACGCCTTGTCGTCCAGGTTGAACAACAGGTTCGACAGAGTGTGGTATGCACGAGCGACCTCGGGGTGGAGTACGCCGTAGATCTGCTCGTGCAGCTGGAGAGACTCGAGGAGCAGCTCCTGACCGAGCTCCTTCTGGTCTTGAGCAACGGACATGCGACCCGCCTCCAAAGCCTCCTCAGCCAGCAAGCTCTTGGGCGACGCTTCCTTGACAACAGGGACAATGTTCAGAATGTCCTCAGCGTGGAATGTCTGAGCTGGCAGAGTCACAGCCGGGCTATCAGAGCGGGGCGGTGTCACGGTCTTGTTCTTCTTCTTCTTGCTCGACGTCGAAGTGCCGTTCGTCTGCGGTGCAGCTGGTGTTGGTGCAGCAGTGCCGTTGGCAATGGCCTCCTTGGTGAAGGCATACTGCCTGCTCTGGAGCTGCAGACCGAGCTTGAGAGAAATCTCACGAAGCAATTGAAGTTCCTTGCCAGCCTCAACCCACGAGTCGCCAAGGTCGTAGCGGTACCTCAGGGCGATTTGGGCTACAACCTCCTTCTTGAGGGACTCAGGGGTAAGCTTCTCGAAGCTAAAGTCACCCTCGCTGGTCGAGAAGATCTTCTTAATCTCCTCGTCGCTCTCAGCCACAGGCTGAGCGTTGGCGTTGGCACCCAAGAGGCAATTCAGGAGGTGTGCTACGCAGGCCGCCGAGAAGGGAGCCGTGACGTTGCGCAACTTTGAGTTGGCAAAGTGCTTGAAACCACGAGCGATCATCTCCTGCACAACGAGTCGCTTCAATGCCTGCATTCGAGGATCGGGCTTGTCGGCCAGCTCGGCAATCTTGCCCAGGTAGCGCATGTTGACACCACGCTTATGCAGGAGGGCACTCAGCGACTGGCCATCCATGGGGAACCCGACCTCGCCATCCTTGAGCTCGGAGATCATGCGAGGAATGACCTCTGTCTGGAGGTGATCGCAAGCGGCGCGGACCTCAGCCTCATCCTTGGCCCATTCCGCCTTGTCCTCGTCCGACTGTGGTGTCTGGCCAGAGAAAACATCAGGATTGAGCGCGAAAGCGAAGCCCGAGATGTCGACACGGTCCTGCTCGGGATCCTCCTTCTTCTCTTCCTCCTTTGCTGCCTTGGCGACTTCCTTTGCCTTTGCCTTGGACTTGGACTTCTTTGGCTTCTCCTCCTCGTCGGATTCTTCTTCTGAATCGTCAGAGTCCTCCTCCTCGCTGCTTGACTCTTCCTCGGACGAGCTCTCCTCCTCCTCTTCCTTGGCAGGAGTTGCAGCCTTCTTCTGTTTCTTTTCGAGCTCGTTCTTGACATACTCCCGCAACTTCAACCTGCCGTACGACTCAACGAGCTCTGGGCGGAGTGTTGCCATGCGGTGGGGGTAGTCCTTGTTGTTTGGCTTCTCGCTGCCATCCTTGCTGGGTTCGCTCCAGTGGGCTTCAATCCACGCAACGTCGAGCGGAGTCAGGCGGTAGAGATCGAGGGCATAGCGGCGACCGTCCGTACCGATGAGACCCTTGGTCTCAACACTTCCCTCCAGCTCGTGTCGAACATTATCCTTGTCCCATACAGGATGCTTCTTGACACGGAGTGCCTTTGACAGTTGCTCGAACAGAGGCACAAATGACTTGTCGTCTGCAACAATCTCCTTGCCCTCGACCGCACCATAATCGATCTGGTGCTCGCCAGGATCCCGCTGCTTGAAAATGCCAGGAACGATACTTTGTCCGACGATTCGCTTTCCGAGGAAGTCGACTACAACCGTTCCTGATGTGAAAAGGTTGGGAATGTCCAGGTTGTTGACGGCGCGCACACCAATGACGTCCTTGCCCACAGCTACGCGGGCAGCCTCGTCACCGCCCTCAGTGCCAAAAGTGCCAACACCGTCTGCGCCGAAGGAGTAAAAGATGTTGTTGTACACGAAGATCTGTGCGTCCTTGGCCTCAGTGGGATTCAAGGGGGCAATCTCTCCACGAGCTACAAGCATCGCACCGCGGGTGGCAGCATCGTTGTAGTCCGCAAACAGCTTCGAGGTAAGACGCTCGCGGAAGACACGGTCGTGGACTGCCTCCTTGGGCATCTCGCGTGTTGACTGGAACTCCTCATTCCAGTCGCGCAGAGTGTCGGTGTTCTCCACACCAGAAAGGAGATAGCTCTCCTGTGTTCGTGCAAGATCCGGCTGGTGCGTGGTGTGAGAGGACGTGGGCGGTGGGACCAACCAGGGGTTGGCAGGGATGGCGTTCGAAAGCTGGAAGATGGTGAGGAGTTCCTTTTTCGCATTGTGCTCGAGCAGTTGCTGGAACGAAGACTCGAAGGAGGGGGAGAGCTTTTCTAGCAATGTGAGCAGCGAGTGCGCGTAGATGGCCTTGGGTCCCTGACGCGGCGCGGGGTCGAAGCTGGCGTTCGAGGACTTGTTGACGTAGAAACCTGTGACATGGCTGGTGATGTGGTGCTGCTCGTTCTCGTTGGTGGTTGCAACGAGGTACAAGAGGTGGCCCTTGGTTCGCAGATGGTATGGTGGCGGGTTCCATGCAGAGAGCGCAATAGATTTTATACACTTTGGCGCAGCCTCTTGCTGTGGGGGCAACAAATTCTTCACGTCTCCAGACGCCTTAAAATCGTAGTCTGCCAGCGGCGACTGCTCGGGGCCATCCTCTTTGGGCTTCCCTGACTGGTCCAAGCCCACGGTGTCGTGCAATGACAGACCAGCCATAATGCCGTGCAGGGCATCGGTTCGGTCCCCAGCAGCCCCAATGAGCTCCCTTATGCGGATAACATGTAACCGCGCCTCCTTCTCGTTGTATGGGTCTTCCTTCACCTCCAGGACGGAGTCTGGACCGAGCTCCGGGACCTCTGATAGGTCGACAAAGTCGTTGATGCGCTGGCCCTTGTGCTCGAGGTGGAAGCACGAGTACTGGAAGGTGTTGGGCATCTCGATGATGGACTGGCGAAGATCCTGGACCTGCTCGGCGGTGGAAATCTGGCACTGTCAGTATTGCGTCGGGAGGCAGTGGACCTTCATGCGGACCGTCATGGGCATCTCGAATGGCTCGTGGGGCAGCTTGATCTTGACTTGGAAGATGTCTGTGAGGGGTCAGAGTCGTTTTGGCGGAGGCTGGCTTCACGAGTACATACTGTCTGGCAGTTGGCCATTCGCACCTTCCTCGTCCGTGGCCTCGACCTGGCCGTCGACATGTTGCTCCTTGCTGGGAGTCTTTGCTACCTCTGGAGACCCATTGCCGTTAGCCATAGCTGCACTCGAGCAGAGCAGCACGCGGTGTGGGAGTCGTGGTGGTTCCACTGGTCGCGTGCGGGCGTGGGAAGCTCACCAGATTTGGAAGCGTCATTGCTGGGGGCAGCCATGGTTGCGGAGACTGCGGCGACGACACACTAGAATGCCCGTACTGTACAGCTGCAAAAGGAAGGAGCGGGGCGGGATGGCGAAGAGAAGGCAGGAGAGGCGCACATTAATATACAATGGCACACGGTGAAGATGCAGAGCGCAGCGTTCCCCACCGCATATTTGTCGACGACATTTTTTTGCACCACTCCGCAAAAATCCGAGGCCAGTAGCGCGCCTCTGCCCGCCGGCGCTGCTACCGAGAAGCCTCCGACGCACCCAGCTTGGCCCCCATCCGATTATGCGCGACTCCACTATCTGCCAGCCTGATCCAATCGCTTCGTCTTTGATCCTTCCTGTAACCTACAGTACGTTACCGTGCTACCATCGACAACGGTAGTCGCAGTGTCAGCGTGCAAGATGCAGCATACCCCACCGCCTCTCGTACTGCGGTCTGTTAGCTGCTGGCCATGGCGCGTGCCAAGCACATCCCTATTTTCTCCACCAGCCTGACAACATGCAGCCCGTAATAGCGTCCACTGCATCCGCGCTCACCTCAGTCTCATCTCGGTCTTCTCCCTTTGTCGCTCCTTTGCCCTTCGTTTCTCTTCTGTTCCCACTCCGTCCGACTTTCTACGCTTTTGATGTGCCTCCAAGCTTCCGCTTGACACGTGCATTCTCACGCGACACGTGATGATAATGCTACGACCTATTTTGAGGACACAATTCGCGCGTGCACAGGTCGCGTTTCAACGCCAACGACCCCTCCGGATTCAGCAGGCTGGTCCTGGAAGCTTCAAAGCATGGTCGCCAACCCTTGTGCGCTCTCTTAGCGGGCAATCTGGCCCGCCCACCCCTGGCAACGACGCCCCAAATCCAATTGACGATGCCACCGAGCATGCGCAGGAAGAGGAGGACCATCGGCAGGCCAAGAGGGACGCATGGCGGAGCACTGCCTGGAAAATGTTCGAGGCTGCTGCAACCACTGGAGCCAGCATCTTCATCCTCGCATGTGTTGGCATTGGCTACACCAAGTATTACAAGTGGAACGTCCTCGAGAAGATGGAGAATGCTTTTCGAGAAGGCGATCCCGTTCTTGAACTTGCTGCTAGTGGCAAAGAGGTGTTCCGCGAGCCCACGCGACACGAAGTTACGCACAACGTTGATGATGAGGACGACTGCGATCGATGGATACCACGTGACGAGCAAGAGAGGATCGACAAGATTGTGTGGGGATTGACTAAGGGTCGCTACCACCTGCTACTTGGCGAGAAGGGTACCGGAAAGAGCTCTATGCTTATCGATGCCATGGCGAAGATCAATGGTGAGGGCTGCTCCATGATGGAGGCGCATGCCGACCTCGAAGTCTTCCGCGTCCGCCTTGGCCGCTGCTTGGACTTTGAATACCACGAGGACAACATCGGTTCCCTGTTTTCTATCCGTGGGCCGCGTGATGCTGGCGCCATCCTCGATATCGAGCGAGCCTTCAACAAGCTGGAAAAGGTGGCCCTGAGACGACGCGAAACGGTTGGGCGACCTCTTATTCTCATCATCAACCAGGCACACTTGATCCGAGATGATGCAGATGGCCGTGACCTGCTCGAGCTCATCCAGCAGCGCGCAGAACAATGGGCAGCCTCCAACCTCGCCACAGTCATCATCAACTCGGACAAGTACTGGGTCTTTGAGCGTCTCAAGCACCATGCCACCCGTATGGAAGTGCACCAGATCAGAGACCTCTGCAAAGAGCGCGCCATGCAAGCACTCCGCAACTACCGAATGAAGTACTTCAAACAAAGAGTGCCCGATCCTCTCCTCGAAGAAGTCTACGACAAGATCGGAGGCCGTCTGACATTCCTCAACCGTGTCGCCAAAGCTGAAGACATGATCGCCAAATGCGACCAGCTGTGTGAACTCGAGAAGATATGGTTCTTGAACAATTGCGCAATCCTGGGCGAAGAGATGGACGACGACGTCATGGACCAGCAGAAATACGCCGTGAGTCAAGCCAAATTCCATTATTTTGCCCAATCGTACTGACGTGATTTGTCCAGTCCACAGCCATGGTCCTCGCCAACGCCCTCTACAAAGCCCAACTCGACATGGACGAATCCTACTCTCCCACTCAAGGCCACATCCTCCCCTCGATCCCCCTCCACCGCGCTCGCTGGATCATGACGCGCTCCGACTTCATCCGCCAACACCATGACCTCTCCATCTTCAGCATCGACTCCCGCGCCATGGTGCGCGCCGACTCTGTTCCCATGCAGCGCGCCTTCAGAGAAATCTGCAGCGAGCCTGGCTTCGAGGACTTCTTGGAAGCGACGCTGGAACGGATCGGTGCGATTGAGAGTTTGGGACGCACCAAGGAGTTGACGTTCAAAGATCTGTGGGAGGGGGGCAAGTATAGGTTGGTGAGCAAGGATGGGAAGGGGAGGGTTACTGGAGAGGTGGAGATGGAGACGGTGGAGGGGAAGAAGGATGAGGATGATGGTGATGATGATGAGGGCAAGGGGGATAAATGATGTATCGTGATGTGTAAGGGTGTTCATGAGGCATGAGTAGAAGTGCGGATAAGGGTTCTGCGTCCTATCATGGGAATATTTTCTTTTGTTTGTTTGTCTGGTCCGCTTGGGAAGGCAGAGATACCCTTCTTACATTTTCGTCTTTTCTCTCGATACTCAAACTCAGCAGTGGCAGTAGATCTGAGCATTGTTATTCTAAATACACCACAAGTGTGCCTGCTTTCCCACTCCCCCAGCTTCCCCCTCCCGCTCTTACTCCAACCTGAAGACCTCCTCTGATTGCCCCCACCACCCTCCGTCCCCCTTACTGGCCTCCAAACTCCCTACAGCCCCTTCAACTGGACTTTCCTGCATGCCATCCGTCATCCGCCACCACTCCTGGACTTTAGGATTCGCGGCCATACGCGCCATGTCTGAGTCGAAAGCGTTGCCAACGTATCTGAGGGAGGCGAAGAGCATGGGGCGGGGATGGAGGGAGAGGAAGATTGAATCTGGGTGGAAGTGAGTACGGAGGAAGGGGAGGTGGAGGTAGTATGTAATAGGAGACAAGGAGGGATGCATATGCAATGACGATATATGGTGCTTGTAAATATGATGTATAGGAACGAGAAGAGGATAAACGTGAGAAATGTTGGGATTCTGACGTGGAAAAAGTGGTGATATGAGGCGGCTAAATCACCAGAAAAAAGGGACAGCAGCATGAATGCCATAAAAGACGTGTGAGTAATACTTCAGCATAAACATTGAATTTGAACTTACAATCGCAAATATTCGAGTCCTTGATCTGTTCCAGCACTTCGGGCCACACAGCTGCATGGCATTCTTTGTAGGCTTCGATACTTTCGGGCTTCAGGTAGAGCCATTGGCCGATGCGGCGGGGACCTTGATCTGTCGAAGTCATTGTGCGTCTTGTCTCAGGGAATTATTGTGGCAGCTAGGGATGTCAAAAATTACGGTATCAGATCTGGAACTGGCGATGCGCTAATGGAGGGGAGCTGTGTATCGGTCACTGGTGTGCCGAGCGGAGGATCACATGCCGAGGAACTGGGGTCGGCGGAGTGTGGGGATGCTCGAGGACGCATGACATTGCGGAGCGTAGGTCCGAGTAGGTAAGCAAGGGTATAGAGATGGGTGGATTGTTGTATGGCAAATTGAGAAATGTTAAGATGACCTTGAAAGGCACACGAATGGGTAGTCGGGAGGCAAGTGTGAGTCACGTGTTTTTCCAGCAGGCTACATATGTAGGTATATCGGAATAGTCTCATTTGGCGAGAATCTACAACATGCAATTCAATAACAGCAGTCTCGATTTTATGGCCCTCTCAGCAAGGCGACATGTCTTTGTATTTGATGCCGAGCTCGGTATTCCTACCGCTGTATGCGACAGGGAGTTAAGCAATATGCTGTTCTGGCAGGATCTCGTCCAACCGGACTCGGATGTGATGCTCCTTACACTAGGTACCGGAAGTCCTTCATCATTTTGTGACCCTCCTCAAGGCTGACGCCCTCTGTTCTCGCAGTTTGCTCTGCCACGTCATTTCTGACGATCCAGGCGTCGGTACCGTCATCCAAACGCTTGTTCAGGCGTACCAAGACAGTTCTGAATATCCAGCAGCCGACAACCGTGATACCAAACATCGCCGTGACAACACCGTAGCTGTTCCTGTAGCCATTTGCGGACATGTTCCATACGTAGCTTCCAATCTAAGGGGTACGAAGTCAGTCATATTTCTGGTGTAGGCCAGGCCACGTAGGCGAAGATGTAAGGAGATTCTTGGCCTCGCGCAGTCAACTAAAGGTGACAGAAAACAGCGCTAGGTCTAGCCACTTTGAAATCAGGATTTCACTTACAATATTGCCAATCTGGGAGAAGGCATTGATCATGGCAATGGCAACCGCACGCTTTGCCGGAGGACGAGGGAAGGAGCTCGAGATCCACGAATAGAACACAATGAATCCCGCGTACGATGAGGCCTGCAAGAAGAGCGCCACATATCTTCCTGCAGTGTTGAGTGTGGACATGGAGATGATAAAGCCCACCAGGCCACCGAATATCGGGCAGACTATGTGCCAGAAACGTTCCTGCGTCTTGTCTGCATGCCACGCGTTGATGATGGAGACCAAGCATGCAAATGCCCACGGGGGCGCGGACATCAGGAGGGTAGTGATGTATCCGAAGCCCAGTGTGCGCGTAAGACTGGGGAAGAACGCGTTGAATGACAGACCGACCACGTATGTTGTGAAGGTCAACATCATGATGTAGATCTTGACGTCCTTGACCGCCATGATAAGTCCTGCCCAGGGAGATTGCTCGGCGGAATCCTCGTCGGCTTCGCCCACATCTTCGGTCATACGCAGGACGGCGACCGCGCGCTCTTCCTCAGTGAATCCTTTCGAGTTGTGTGGGAGATCTGGGAGGATAAAGATGGCAGCAATGGCAATCGCCATAGTCGCTGCGCCCTCGATCCAGTACAACCATCTCCACGCTCGGTGACCAAGCGTGCCCTCCATGTTTCCGAGGACGGCTGCGCCCACAAGACTGGAGAAGGCGTTG
Organism: Phaeosphaeria sp. A1 3.1a; assembly: GCA_003501895.1. Lineage (NCBI taxonomy): Eukaryota > Fungi > Ascomycota > Dothideomycetes > Pleosporales > Phaeosphaeriaceae > Phaeosphaeria > Phaeosphaeria sp. A1 3.1a. Next base: position 41,715 of record QVXC01000173.1, read on the forward strand.
GAAATCAAGTTTCCGCAGAATAGAATGGCGTTGCGGAGTGTGAGTTCGCGGCGCGTGTACCACTTCGAGAGGATGAGAAGTGCACCTGGCAAGAATGCCGCTTCAACGAATCCGATGAAGAAGCGGACTGCTACCATGCCGGCAAAGTTGTTCGTGTTTCCAGAGAGTGTGGAAATCATGCCCCAGAGCAGCATGACGAGGGAGATGTAGAGAGATGGCCTAGCAATTCTGTTGATGATCATGTTCGAAGGAACTTGCCTAATCGCGGGAATATCAAGTCAGTGCGATTTCGAGGGTTTCGCAACAAAGTTTTGTTTGAACATACTAAGCAATGTTAGCAAGATTCTAAAAGTTGAAGTTAAGATATTCAGTGGGCGCCGTCCAAGCCGCTTGGCTGCTTGGTTGACATCGTCACCCACTCGCGAATGCGTTGCACCAGGGTAGCAGAAAACATGTACCATAAGAATATAGCCAACATAGACTGATCAGTATGGTCAGCTCCGAGCGACATCAAATGTATTTCAGGTCGCTACTCACGAATACTCAAGCAAGTCGCATATTGCGTGTCATCGATCCCGAGATCTTCTTGAAGACCACCCAATCTTGCTGCGGCGATATTGTTCCTATAACAAATGGTTAGCCCGCTCTTCTTCCTCTCCTTCTCTTGCCGAAATGATTGGAACCGTCATTTGATTGCACCTCGTCTTCTCACTTCACCCCGCAGCAATGACATCGCTAGGTACGCACCTGTCCAGATAGTTCATGATATAGATCAACACGAACAGCGAGCATCTCGCATCCAACTTCCTTTTCAGCTTCTTCTCCACCTCCACCCTCCTCTCAGGCGACATGTTTGCTGCAAGACCAGCAGACCTCTGTCTGTCGACCGCATCAACAGCAGCATCTTTCACATCAGGCGAATGCGACGCCATTTCAACAACAAGACAATATCAAAGCAATGTCGAGAAAAAGCAAGCAACCTTGGGGATCGCACATCTTTATAGGAAGCCAACAGATCCTTCGGCATACTCCACACGCAACACCCCAACCCAGTCCCCATGTGCGCGCACCTCCACACGAGACAAGCTCGCGAGCAAAATTTCTGCGCATCAGCCAAGCACTTCCCCGACCTGCTGCAAGCTCCGATCACTGCTCGATGCAGTAATCCGACTAGGCCTACTGCAAGAAAGTGAGGGGCGGCGCGACTTGGCCGATGGCGGCTTTTCGGCTACGTAGGCCGGCTTTTGGTCACACGCCGGGTTGGACACCTACGGGCATTGCTGTCACATCGCTCAACGCGACAGTCGCGTGTTCGGCGATTGAGAAAAGTCGGAGCGGAGGTGAGGTCGCACGCGTTGTGGAGTTGCGGCGGTGGGATGGAGGATTGTGAGTGGATGGGGCAGGATAGTGTGGGGTGGTTGAGGAGGTCGGGTCGGAACGGTTTCGAGATTGGCATGGGTGGCTTCGATACGAGGCGTGCTGGGAAATTTGTCTGTTCCCGGTTGAGTTCAGCTTCATCACGTCTCTTGTTAGTATCACGACTCTGCTTCATGGACCACTAATAGTTGAAAGTGATGTTGATCATAGAGACTTGTGTTTACGACGGAGAGGAGTCAAATCTTCGAGAACGTGTCTAAATGCCCTGCGTGTGTCGAGAGATGGCCCAATTCGTCATACCATACTGTCAAAGTATAAGCTATCATCCTCCACAAACCCTTGAAACTCATATCTATAGTCCCCAATCATCTCTGCCACCCTACAGTCTCAAAATTCGCTTCAACCAAATATGACGGCTTCACAAGCGCGAGCAGTTTCAAATCGTCGACAGCTTTCAAATGCTCAGCATTGTGCCAGTGTTATCGGGCAGTTCTGATCGATCCTTCGCAACCAAAGCGGAAAGGCTTTTTTCTTTCCGCAGGCCTTACCGTAGTGGTGTGGATCCGCTTGCACATGCGTACAGGAGTTGTAAGTAAATTCTGTTTTGTTCAAGAGGCGATTACTTATTTGATTTGCATATAACAGGAAGCTCTTACTAGGGGCTAATTGGTATACACTTGACTCTTTCACTTCGTTTATTCTCACAAAAGTGCCTCATACGGCCTTGGTTTCATAAACGAGTAGTGGAAAACACGGACTTTTCTACAATCGAAGACATCAAGTTGAACATCTGACCATGTACCATAACAGCGGAACATTGGCTGCTTAGCGGCATAGCCTGAAGAGTCGATCGTGTTTAGGCAATAGATATCGGTAAGTGATCTGAACGAGTCTGCTGGCGTGGAAGATCAACGCGAGAAAACTATTGCGAGGCTTATCAAGGTACCATGTACATGTCCAGGCTTTGTCCACCCAACCCACTGCCGTGTCCTGCTTGTGGAACCTTAGGCTACCCAGTCACCGCGGGGTTCTCTCCGTAAAATCGCCGTATGTACTCCAGGTCATCTCGGCGATATTTGCAGCACAATTGGCGTCTATTCGATCCAAGTCTCAGCTCCAATGTCTTACGCTTTACCCTCAGCATCGGCCACCACACCACGCTTGGTCTTGTTGCAACCAAAGATGAACCATGGCTTCAAGCGCTCGATAAGGGCATCAGCCTTCTCCTCCCAGCCCTCCTCAGCCAAGATAGAGGGTGCGAACTCCAAAAGTCCCTGGCATCCAACAAGGTATGGCTGGCGGACTCGTTTTAAGAAGAACCGTACCTTCCTCTCAGTTGAATATTCATCATAATCCATCATGATCCGTAAAGATCGAAGGTTCTGGAAGCCGTATGCGCCTCTAGCCACTTGATCCATCAAAATCCCCCCCGGCATATGAAGCTGATAATGAATTTCCAGAAATTGTACGAGTGGATTAACTGTTGTGCTTGGTACGCGAAGAATGGAGCATGGTCGCTGAGATTTGTTCCTGAGATACACTGTTCCCACAACTTGAACGTGTTCATCGAGTAGTAAATTGTTCGTGAAAGAGTGTCGATCTCAGGTGTCGAGCGGAGATGGCTGCCATAGCTCGTGACACTTCTGCCATCTCCATGGAAGGCGTTATAGTAGGTGATGGGAGCATGATGTACCAGATTGAGGCGCAATACGTTGAGTTTGAGTTCGTCGGGAAGCTTGTTCCATCCTTGCACAAAGTCTTGGCCAAGATCTTGCGATGGCTCGATGTTAAGTCGTGTCGACTTCCCTCCGTCACTGTAGATGTGCAAAGGCGTTGAGCACCAGACCTTGACACCGTTGAAGAAGAACGGAGTGGCTGAGGAAATCAAATGCATTGTATCGGTGGTCAAGTGCATTGGGGTCAGAAGCTGAACCGGCTCATTATTGTTGGCGTTCTCATGTGAGATGGGCGTGCTTGGTTGCTCCATCGTAGTCTGTGAGCGCCTGTAGTGTGAAGACCTCACAGTAAGCTTGGGCAATAGTAGTACTGGAAGACTCAACTTACGTCGATGGCTAAATGCTAACCTCTAGGGTATTGAGAAGGTTCGGTGTAGGTTCATGGACGAGGTCGGCGCTTGCTGTAAAACAGAGGGTTCAGTCCGTTTGTATCGTCTTGGCTAAGCTAGTACACGATGTGGGGCTGTGATTTGTGCCTGGTTCTCTCACTTCGTGTCAATATATTGGACAAAGGGATCCAAACGAACTGTCTAGCAGTCTCTCACTACAACATGTTGGGTCCGGGCGCTCTATAGCGTTTACGACCATCTGAGAGCTCGATTCATATAAAACCCGTGGAGTTTAGCAACGCGTTATCGGTTTTTGAAGTACGCGCCCTGAGGAAGCTCTCATCATCGTGGTCACACAACGGTCTGTACTCTGCACTTTCACTCGAGTATCATTCACGAGATGTGTACAGGGTCACGGTGTCAATCACTGGTCTAATCACCTGGTATGTGTGTCTCAATAGAGGAGAGCTAGATGTTTTCTCCTGGCCATAGAATAATTTGTTCGTTACGCACAGTATTGCCATAGCAATGAGGCCGCCCTTCCCGCCTCAGCTAATCGCAACCGAAACAAAGTAGGGGTCGTAAAATAGATTCTATCATGCGCAATTGATCAGCGTCCTCGGGAGGAAGATATCTGAAAGTTCGACTTCGCCCATCTTGCAAGATCCGCCTTGTGACCTCGCCAACTACTTTCATTTCTCCTTTGCAATGAAAGTCAATCCCACCTGCTATTATTCTATGAAGCCACTGCCTAAAATTGACCCTGTCACCGCCCAAACAAAGGGAAGCGTCAAGTGTGAGCTTAAGATACTTGAGGTTCGGAAAACCATACTGCCTTTGTGAGAGGCCTTCAAGCTTCTGGACTGCTCGAGTTCCCAGCTTGCATTTGAATTCAATGAACCGTACGAGGTGACCGACTGCGGGACCTGGATACATTAGTTTGCAAGGCACCGCGGTATATCCGTTGACCTCTTCTGGCTCAAGGAGAAACACATTCCGTTCGTAGTAAATCTCACGCGAGAGGGCCGCTATCTCAGGTGTGCACCGCAGGTGATGGAGGAGTACACCAAAATCCCATGGTGCACAATATGTGTCGTACTCGATATGACCTTTGGGAATCGTGCTTACGAGGTTGTGCGCCAAGATCTGTTCCTTCACCTCCACTGGAAGCTTCATCCACCCAATTGCGAAGTTGATGCCTAGGTTTGATGCAGGTTCAATAAGTATGGTTCGTCCCGGCAACGCATGCCGAATGACTCGAATCGGCGACGCAGACCAGATTGTGACTTGTCCGATAGTCATGGGCGAGGGCGAGTAGACTTCGTGGCCCACACCATCGCACCGCAATTTCATAGGGCTGTAGAGTCTCAGGGGCGCGTCTCGGATTGGAACGTCCTCGATACAGTCTATGGAGTCCGCTGGAATGTAGTTAACATCTCTGACCAGGTCCATGGCGGAAGTATATTACGTGTAGATAATACGAACGACAAGTTGTAGATACAACAAGAATCCAGCGTTTGTAGCATTTTATGCTAGGTCCTATGTCACATTGGAACATCTTCAACATGAAGTGTGCGGTCTCGCCCATCCATAACTTCAATTTCGCCTTCTCCTACGTGCACATGGAATGCACACATGCCACAATGTTGCTACTTCCTCGATATACTTCACCAGTATTCCAAGCAAAAGCCTCAGTGGAAGTATCGAAGGTTTGTAGTGACTAAGCACCGAGAACTCTTAAAGTTGATGCAATCCGGAGGATATGTCGAAGATATGATCCTGTGACACATTTGCATATATGGGGACAACCATGCTGACATACTGCCATGACTGACTGGATAGAAGTGTCGGTGATAGCTAAGCCAGACGACCGAGCACTCTCGCACTGTGAGCTTATCACAGTCAGTAAACATGTTCGTTATATCTAGAGCACTGTTGAAGCACGCCTTTATTAGTTGGCATTGTGAGCATAAACAATGTGTTGCGTCCTTCTCTATAAGAACTAAATTAATCCTCTTGCAAAAATCCTCACACAAGAGTTCATTAACCCGACCGAACTTTACGAACGACGACATACAGCTACTCTTGCATTTTCTCGGACCGAAGAATAATACCAAGCATCCACACCGAACACATCACAGCGATGCAGAACACTAACAGTGAAGTGCCGCAGGCCGGCAAAGTCGACAATGCATCACGGGTGGCGACATCATCTCCACTACCCTTGCCGACAGAGATTATGCTCCAGATCCTTGGAGATGCGCTCGTGCTGCCGAACGGCGTTCACAGCGATCGATGGTCTACAATCAAGCCAGCTCGAGTGGACAAGTTCTCGCTAGTCAACAAGCAAGTGAGCGTACTTGTTCCTGAGGCCTAATACAAAGCCAACAAGGCCATAATCAAAACAAAAGACACGTCTCGAGTGCCTGGTACCTACTTGCACCGTCCTCGTATCACCCACCCAAACGTTGAGCAGAGCAAGTTCGTACGAGAGCTGGAATTCCAACCTCACATGTGGAACAACAATGGACCGACGCCTAGGCACGAGAAGGACTTCCTCGAATACCAAGGGGCGTGGCTGGAGAAGTTGGCCTCTGGCGTGCTTGGCTTCCCTAAACTCGATGTGCTGCGCATTGTCTTGGTTGACGATGATGACAACGACTTCGTCGGTGAATACATGTCGCAATTCATTAGCCACATTGCGAAAGCAGGTCCGATAACATTTTCCACTAGACGCTTGGAGATAGTGGTGAACGGCCACAGTTGCTCTCACGACGATTGTGCACACAAACAGACTCGTTGTTCAAAAGTGCCCTGTTGCCGACCTCCTGGTAGCAGGTGCAATGAAGCTATCTGCAATAATTACGGGCAGCTCGTGAAGCTCCTGCTGGCCCAGCCTCACAAATAGTAGATAATCAGCGATCCCACTAACTTGGAGATGGATAGTTACTGGTATCCAGGTGCCTAGTTTGTGGAAGGTTATTCTTCTGTGAGAGGGATATATTGAATGCTAAGCCATTTGAATGAATACGACGATAATTGAATGGAATGCAATGCTTATTATTCCGTAACTTTGCACCTCTGGTCGACACCGTACTTACAACGTCCCAACTAATAATTGCAATTCACGCTCCGAACTTGCAGGTACGTCCTACATTCTTGCTGCCGTGAATAGTCCCGTTCCTCCGGCATAAAAGACTGTAAGTACTAGATTTACCCTCGACTGAGACTACTCTCTTTAGCTCAAAGTCTGCGCAGTTATGAAGAGGCCGTCAGCGTAACTGAAAGCAACTATTGTTAGCAGTGTATTTACCACTCTACCTCGGCCAAAAAATAGCACTAGAATATTTCCTCTTCTTCTTTGAGTAGCATGACCACCTATTGCTGGAATGCATTACCGATCATGATGAGCATTTCGTCGGCGTGTTGACCCGGCATGTGAACTCCACCTGTGCGACAGCCTGAGAGTCTCCAAGTATCGTTAGTCGGCGATTCAAATGTCTTCACAATCTTGCACAGAACCACGATCTGCTGTGAATTTATGCTCCACAATGACAGGACTTTCACTTGAAGACCACTGTAGGCTAGCGCCCAATGTCTAAAGCCCACTGTCTAGCTAACCCTATATGAACAATGCTCATGAACGATACGGGGCTCTCCATATTCTTCCCAACAAGCTGCTGCCACACCACACATACACAACGGAGACAACATGGTAGCGGGCGTGACATGTTCATTGAGGCCTCAACGAACATGTCACGCCCGCTACCATATCTGCCAACAGAACTGAAGCTCCAGATCATCCAAGATGCCATCACTTTCCCCGACGGTCTTCGTAGTGACCACTGGCATGACAACCAGCAAGACCTTGTGAACAAGCTCTCCCTACTTAGCCACGGGATGTCTGCCCTCGTCCCGAAATCATTATACAAAGTAAACAAGGTCATCATCAAACCACAGCCAAAGCGGCCTGATGGCACAACTATCGACGGACCCGAATTCGAAAGCTATGGATACCTCGCACCTTTCCCCAGTAGCGCGCCGAGCAACATTCGCCCATACATCACATATCCAACCATCGCGCAGAGCGCGTCCGTCAAAGAGCTCGAATTCCATCTTGACGTGGTGAGCGCCGACCACTACCCGACGTACTGCATATCCGACCAATTTGCGTGGCTCCGGAAACTGGCATCAGGAGAGCTCGGCTTTCCAGCGCTGGAGACTTTACGAATAGTACTCGATTTCGACTACTGTCTCGGTCGAAAAGGGGCTTTGAATATCCTCGAACAGGTTAGCCAATGGGACGGAGTTCCATTCTACTTTGCTGCCGCAAATCTGGCGATTGTGATCAATGGGCATAGCTGTTCTTGTGGCGCATGTATCCACGGATTTGAAACCAGGTTCGGCGCTGACCACGACTTTGAATGCAAACTTCAAGGGGATTTGCAAAACATCTTGCGAGCCCACGATCAACAACAGCTGTGAGTACTGCTTGAAGGCTTCGCAACTGGTCAAGGTGAATCGTCTCGAAAAACAAAGATGCGACCTTCCACGGGCGCCGCGCAAAAGGCATTGGCGGCGGATGGCAGAGCACAATTGGTCTGTACAACACATGTCCAACAGTGGCACAGAGCCAGTTCGTTCGCCACCCCGAGGTTCACATCGACATGGTGGGCGCTGGTGAGTTTCCGTTGGTTGATTTCGCAATGAGAAGACGGAGGATGTTGTTGACTGTCAATGAATGTGCAAGTTTTTTTTGGTTCAATTGGAGCAGCATGCAATTGAATTTGAGTAGAGTGCGTGGCCTTGGATTACACGACGAGTATATACAGCATCGACGTTCGATACTCGAGCTCAGCCCGCTCCCTTCAGTCTCCTATGCTCCACCTATCTCCGACCTAAACAAAAAGAATGCCCCATAACGGAAATCCAATGATCCACATCAGCACTTGACGGATCGACTCGAGTCGCATATTGTCCCAAAGCGACGAGGAAAGCAAGCGGTTGAGGTGGGTGTTGTTATAAATGCCAATGACAACTTTAAACCAAAGTTCCAAATCAAAAGTGAGCCCGAAGCCCACAGCCCAAGTGATCAATCAAGGCACGCGGCCCAAAGCACAGGGGCAACCCAGCCCTATCAATGCCAAACTGCAAACCCGTATCCCAGTAACGTCCCGAGCCCGCATCGTATGCAAAAGGGCTCATATGCTGAGAACTAGAAGGAAAAAGTGCAGCCACTGGCTGTCATATGTTGAATGTCGAATGTCAAAAATATGTATGTGTTGTTGTGATGTTGATGTTGTTGTGGTGGTATCTCAAAATAGTTGCCGCAGAAAAGTCATAACATCCAGGTGACCGACAAGGTCAAGAAGGAAGGAAGGTTCTACATGGAACCCATAGCGATGAGTGCCTCGATGGCCTCACGCTCGGCTCCAGTACCGGCAACGCCGCCAGCAGATGCATTAAAAGGTGTAGTGGTAAGCGGAGGAGAAGAAGTGCCCGCGTTCACGACGTGATTGCCGCGGGATGCAAAGGGAGCGTTCGAGTTCATGTTCGTGCTCTTGAAAACAGGCGTCGCAGTGCGCCCTTGGGGTAAAGAGTGGGCCTGTGCCGAAGCGCTTCGGTAGCGTGGGTTGCTCGTCTGCGTTCGGCTTAGGTAATTGTAGTCGCGGTACTCGCGGCGCGGTCCGCGGCGGGCATCGCGAAGAGAATCCGGGCCCATGGCGGACCAGTCCTCTTCGTCAGTCTCGTCATCGACGTCTCCGAGGTCCATCTCGGATGCCGAATCTGCATCGGTGCTATCATCAGAGCCGTCCAGAGACATTTGGTCGGCCATTTCCTCGTCCTCGCCGATGCGGTGGGGAGACCAGGAACCTGCCGCCCAGCTTCCCGAGTAGACGTCACGGTCGCCCCGCTGTTTTGGTATCTGGAGCCCGCCGGCGCTGTCAACGCTGGCAGGTGGAGTCCGACGATTTCCGGTACGCGACCCACCGATGGGCAATCCACGAGCCGCGGAGCCAGAAGCAGCAACACTCCAACGTCCCCAGCCAACCTTCTCGAACTTGACCTCTCCGTGCATGCCGCCACCAGCGCGATGTTCCAGCGCAGCAACGACAAGCCTGCGCGCCTTGGCAGGCGCAAGGCCGGAGAAGCCAGGGACGGCCTGGGTGAGATGCGCCATCATCTCGCGAATGGGCATCGCGCCGTGTCCGACGATGATGTCAGGCAGGTAGTGCTTGGCCAGCATCAGCGCAGTGATCTGGCGCGTCGCATCCAGCCCTGCGAGAGCCTCCTCGGAGAGCGCGGAGGGCTGATCTTGCGCGGCTGCGTGTTCCACCGCATCCTGCAGATCGATATCCATGCCTTCTTCTGGAGTATGCAGCCGGCCAGCGATGGGCCGGCGCTTCTGCGCAGGGAGCGTCGGGGAGATGGACGAGGGCGGCGTGGGCAAGACATGGCTGCCTTTGTCGTTGGGAAAACCGGTGTTCTGGGCAGCAAGTGCTGCGGCGATGCTGGATTTCGGATTGTTGACAAAGGCAGCCATGACGGTGGGTGGCAGAGGTTGACGTGGTGAAGTCACTCACGTCAACAAAGGGGCGCGCCTTCGGAATCGGAAGGAGCGTCGAGGAAGTGGCGTGGAGAGGTAAGCTGGGTAGTAGACAGTTAGTATGTTTCCGAGAATACCGTGAAGGATGCGCAGTCTTGCGCGCTCTGTCGCTGGCAAATGCAGACGTACCTGTTGATAGACAGCCTACACAGTCAGCAGTGCGCGCGGTGATTCAAGAGTTCTGGAAATCGGGTCGCTGGTTTGGGTGGCGGTCGCAGAGGTGCTGGTATACGCGACGTATATGAGCGACAGACTAGACGGGCTGGGGTTGTTTGCGCGTTGTTGTTATCCGGTGCTGGTTGAGGCAAGCTGCAGTGTTGCTTGTCCTGGTCAGGGTTCCGAGAGCACTGTCGATCGGCGATCGGCAAGCTGGGACTGCGGGACGATCTTCGCGTAGAAAGGAGGTTGTGCAGTGGCAACGAGCAGCAGGGCCAGGGCGCGGTATTTAAGCAGGCGATCAAAATTCAGTGTGCGTAGAATGGCGAGTGGGTGCAGGCGTTGATAAGGTATGAGTCTACGAGTCCAGCTCTCGCTCGTCGGAACCAAGGCAGGCGCACCTGACGGGAAGCTACGGCTCGTGCCCCTGCGCCTGCCCTGATTGGCTGCGTGCGTCCACCTGGACACTCGCCCGCTTACGCTTGTGACCTGGGCCTACATGTCGAGTGGTGATGACACCGCTACGCCACAGGCCCAGCAGAAGCAGGGCAAACGGTGCCTGCGTGCCTGCGCAAGTCTTTCACCGCGTAATAATCACGTCGTCGTGCTGCGTCAACACTCACGTACTGTGTGCGTCTCTCGTGATGAGACCGACTCACTCTGCCATGTTATCGCTAGACGCTATGCACCCACACAGCCTTCCGTTTCCAGCCGAAACCCCATAGCGACTGCCACCCTCCAATTGCCATACCACCAGCCATGCTTTTGCATCCGTCCGCCCATTGGCCTTATCTCGCGCGGGGTTGTGGCCCGCTATGGTGAGCTCCGACTTCGCTACACGCATCCCGCGTCCAAGATGAGGGGCATTCGGCGCTTTGATGAGGGGATGCGGCGCCGACAGCCATTTTGTGCGTCGTCGTCGTGCTCGGAAAGAAGCAAATAGCCACACGTGTTGGCGCCGCTGCAAGACATCGTGCAGCAACCCGTCACCGAACCACTCCAGCTAAACTCAACCATTTGACCTTGTGTCCCACCAGGAATCCTCGCAGTGCTGCGTGGAGCATGCCTCAGCCTTGATTCGCCTCTCCCAAGACGTACTTCCTGATCGCCTAGAGGAACCCACATGTAAGCGACGCGACTACACAAAACTTTGCCGAGTAATTTCAACTTACAGACTTGAGCACATTGATCTGCTGCGCCGTGCGATTGAACACGGCCCGGTATTGCTCGAGATTCTGTTGAACCACGTCCTGCCGCGTAGAGCGCCCGTCGCAAATGGCTTTCATCTGCACCTCCATCTACCGAGAGTGTTAGCGAGCTTGGTGTTGCGACGTTGTCAGCGCCCTAGAGATGCACTTGCCTCTTTGCGCAGGAACGGCTTGCTGAGCGACGTCTCGAAGCCCACATTGTCGTAGCCTTCGATAAGCGCAATACCCAAGGTAGTCGGGATGAATTCCTGAATACCCGTTGTGCCACCACCGCCGCCCTGTGCTGCTGCTCCACCTCGGCCGCCTCTGCCGCCGCGAGCACCACCTCGTCCTCGCCCACGTCCTCTTGCACCACCGTTACCACCATTCGCTTGTCCGCCACCTCCTTTGGGACGTGCGATAACATACTCTCGCTCTTGGACCTTTGCAATGTGCTCTGCCATGGTTGCATCGGTCCCGATGCCGTTTGCGTCCATGAGAGCGATCAGCTCGGGCTCCGTGAGATAGGCTGGAGCGGAAGTTTGTCCGTCATGCATGTTCGCTTCAGTCGGTTCGAACGTCTCGCCGACCGTGTATTGTGGCAGCTGTTGGCTGCTCTCCCACTTGTCGTAGGGGTAGACGTCGAGATAATTGCGTGCAATGACTGTGAGACCATGTGCGTGGAAGAACTCGCCTCCGTAATCAATCTCAATATCTGTAGCCTCGCCCACCGCATCTTCAGAGCAACATGCGAGGAAGCGACGCACGACAAACTCGTACACCTTCCGCTCGTTCTGGCTCAGCTGAGTACCCGCGACGTAGTTGACTGGATGGATCGGCGGATGAGCTTTGTCGTTGTTGCGTCCGTCGCGTGGCTGATGGAATCCGCCATTCATCAGATGCTGTGCAAACGGACCCCAAGCGTTATCTTGCGTCTGTCTCTGTACGAGCGCGCGCAGATCCATGCCTTTGTCGAACTGATCTGTTTCAGTGCGAGGATAGCTGATCCAGCCTTTGGTGTAGAGATCCTCGGCGATCTTCATGACTTCTTGGGAGGTCATGCGGAGAAAGCGACTACCATTCTTCTGGAGCTCGACCGTCGTCAGGGGCAATGGCTTCCACTTCTTGGTTGGCTTCTTCGTCATCTTCACAACCCTGGCAGTCTTTGCGAGCAGGCATCTCTCGAAGATGATAATGACGGCCATGCGATCAAACAGATGTCCGCGTCTCCAGTTGAACTTGACTTCGATGTCGTCCTTGTTGTGCACTACTTTGATGTACCAGAAAGGCTCCGGTACGAAGTTGCGTACACGTAGATAGCGGTCTACGACAAACCCGAGGGTAGGGAATTGACATGAACCGTAACTGATGACTTTACCGCGCTCTTCGCCCTGCGTCGGAATCATGTTCTGCAAAGCCATAGTCTGCATACGAGTAAAGGCCGCGCCAAGACGCAGGTCAAGTTCGATGCGAGCAGCCACTGCATTAGCCTGTGCTTCGTCGAGACGGATCGGGTTTTGCGAGGCTTGAACAACATGGCTTTCACAGCATTAGCATTGCAGCAGGAGAAGTCAAGGGCAACGTACGCTCTCTCAATGTTGCTGAAGCGTGCCCTGAACACCTGCAGGTTTGGATTCGCCTTGAGTGCAATGTCCCGAATTTCAGTGCCAATGTGTTCGCCTTCGCGATCACAATCCGTCCAGATGAAGAGGATGGAAGCATATCTCGCTTGAGACTCGATGTTGCTGGCGACGATCTTCTTGTCCTGTTTGATATGAGCACAGCGCCCAGACTTTCAAATTGACACCGCACCTCTGCAATCGAACTCTGGATTGGAGCTTCAAATAGATCTTGTGGCTGACACGAATGCCACTTTCTAAAGCGTTCAGGGAAATCTTGGGCGACAATATGTCCAGCAACGCATGTGAACGTGACGGAGCATTGTCCCCATTGTTGGAAGCGGAAGTCGAACTTGTAGTTCTTCACCCACTGGATTCCGCGGACAGCTTCCTACGACAGTCAGTTTCCATCTGACCTCGTAGTTGGGTCCACGCACCGCACGAGCTTGTCCGCCAAGATGGTTTGCAACAGCTTTGGCTATGGACGGCTTCTCCGCAACGCACAGCACAGCTCGAGCCATGCTTGGTTGAAGAATTCGAGGTCCATGGAGTGCGAGAAGCAGTATGTCATGTGAGGACGTGTCGAGCCAAAAAAGCGCGTCAAGGAGGGCGCACGGACGCAGCATCCCTGCCATGCTGTGGGTCCTCCCAGACTCTTGGAAGCAAACCACAATTCGCTATTCATGAGGTCATGGCGCGACCCAGACAAACATCAACCACCGCGGACGTCGCGACCACCATCCCTCTCCACCAACTGACCCAACGATGCCTGATCCCCGCACTTTCTTGGATGCGGCGCTTCCGCTCGTAAAGACGCTGCCTGAGTGCGCCTCGTACTCAAAAACTTTTGAACCGTTCCTCCCGCAGCTCTACGACCTCCCGTATCGCATTGCGGCGCACATCACGGACCCCCAGGGATTGCAGGAGATCTATCTCGCAACGAACCCTGTCATCACATCGCTGGCAATTGCGCTTTTTCTGACGCCCGTCGTCCTCACCGTATCCGAGCTTAACCGCAACTATTCGCAGGTAGACCGTCTGTGGAGCATCCTGCCTGCTGCCTACAACGTACACTATGCTGTCTGGGCGCATCTTAACGGCCTGCCTACACTACGTCTCGACCATGTCTTGGCCGTGTCTCTCGTATGGAGCATTCGATTGACCTTCAATTACTGGCGAAAGGGAGGATACTCAGTCGGCAGTGAGGACTACAGATGGAACATTGTGAAGGACCGCATTGGCTCGGCTGGCATGTTCCTCTTGAATGTCACCTTTATCTCGCTTGGACAGAACGTAAGTAGTTGCTCAAGTAACGAAGAATGCATGGCTAACACATCCAGATTCTTCTTTGGCTCATCAGCACGCCAACCTACGTACTTCTCCTCGCTTCGCGCGTCAGCGGCAACGAGTTGACCCAATACGACACTCTCTTCAGCCGCACCATGCTCTTCCTCGTTGTAATCGAGTTCTTCGCCGACCAGCAGCAATGGAACTATCACAAAGCCAAAAGCGCTTACAGCAAGACCGCCAAGGTGCCCGCTGAGCACAACTACACCCGTGAGCAGCTCGACCGCGGCTTCAACACCTCTGGTCTGTGGTCGATATCGCGTCATCCCAACTTCTTCGCTGAGCAGGCATTCTGGGTCTGCCTTTACCAGTGGTCCTGCATGGAGAGCTGGACGTACGCCAACTGGTCGTTCGCTGGTGCCTTTGGCTACTTGATCCTCTTCCAGAGCAGCACATGGCTCACGGAGCTCATCAGTGCTGGCAAGTACCCGGAGTACAAGGTGTACCAGGAACGTGTAGGTAAGTTCTTGCCCAAGGCCAACACCAAGAACATGTCTGCGCCGCAAAACGAGAAGGAGAAGAAGAAGGTCAAGGACGCAAAGGCTGGAAAGGGCGCCGTGAAGCCCGGGAAAGATTCAAAGAAATGAAGGGTGGTATCTTGAAGACGATGAACCATCCTCACACGCCCGAGATGTCGTGCCAATGGAGGGATTAGGAGGTAATCGGTGGATTAAGATGGCAATACTGGCCAAGGTGATGGACCGTACAGGAGGAAGATGGCATAAAGCAAGGTATATGGTGTGCTGTAAGTAAGTCTAAAGTCTATCTCATACTATTTACAATTACAAGTCAACTCAACCCATCTCTCAAAATCTACTTCAACCACCCACCCTTCTCCATCTCCGCCCTGGTCCACTCCTCCAATTTCTCTACAAGCCCCTTGTCCTTTGCATTCGCACTCTGCCACCCATTCGGATTACACATGCGCTGCCAATAGCTCCCGCTCTCCTCCCTCCTCATATCCTTACCCGCGGCGCAATGCAGACTCGTCCAGCTCCCCTGGTCGGCATCAATAGCCTGTCCAACCCATCCCGCCAGCTTGGCCACCGCTTCCAAAAGGCCGCGGGCTTCTGCCTTGTTACCGAGACTTGAGCGGACCAGGCCCGGGTTGATTGCGGAGATCCAGATTTCGCCCTTTCCAGCCTGCGAGTCGGGTCCAAGTGCTTTATTCAGGGCTTTTGCATGCAGCACGTTTGCGAGTTTGGACTGGCCGTAGCGGTTCATCGGGCTTCCTTTTATGCTTTCCAGGCTCGTGTCTTCGAAGACGATCCCTCCTGTGGGGGCCGAGTAGTGGCCAACACTTGACAGATAGACGATCCTCACTGCGCCTTTCTGCTCTGCGTACTTGGCAGTGGTGGAGCGGAGGATCGGGAGGAGATGGAACGTGAAGACCCAGTGGGCGAGATGGTTTGTTTGCCACTGTTCCTCGTACCCATCTGCTGTAATATTGAAAGGAGTAGCCATGATGCCTGCATTGTTGACTAGTCCGAAGCATTCCTTCTCTTTGGCACCGAATTCCTTGGCGGCAGATACAACAGTCGAAAGCTTCGTGTGGTCCATGACCAGCACACTTATCTTTGCATTTGGGTGTACTTCGAGAATCTGCTTCCGTGTCGTTTCGCCTTTCGCTGTGCTGCGTGCGCATATGTAGACGTGCGCACCGGCGCCCGCGAGGTGGAGAGAGGTGTAGTAGCCGATTCCTGAGGTGGCGCCGGTTACGATGTAGGGCTTGCCTGTGAGGGCGGGGAGGGAGGTTGAGGGGTTGAATTTGGGCATTTTATTGGACTTGGTTAGATGGCGAAGATGAGGATGTGTGTTGGGTTTGAGTTATGTGGCTGATGTTTGAAGCAATGGATTGTTTCGTTGGGATGTCGAAGTTTTGGAGCTGTTGGCAAGTGATGTAGTGTTGTCGTTGTTGAGAAATGGTGTAATTGTTGATTCGTATTGTAGATAAGTGTAGATCAAGCTGTGTAGTGATTCTCACATCTTCGCTGGCATCAAAGACTTATATACACCCACCCCTCCATCCCCTCGCCCCGCGGACGGACAAACTTGTCCCATAGAACACATGTATGCATGAGGCACAGCAAAGCTTCTCTAATATCGTGAGTCGTCCGGTGAAACTGTGAACCTTCATACACAACACTAGTACACTTTTGTCCTTCCATCGTCTGCGCTAGCGTAATTTGGTCCGCTCAGCGTTCGCGCTAACATGCTTAGCGTATGGTGGGTGGAATTCCACGATCTGAGCCTCGTTGTCGACATTTCGAAGAAGCTAGCGTTGCGCTGTGATTATATGATCGTGCTGGCACGGCGGCGCAACTGTCAGGCAGCTTCGCAGCCAAAGTGCATTGGAGCTGCAAGCGCAGTTTATGACTGGATGCATTTCGAGTAGTCCTGAGAAGTTGTGAAAGTGCAATAGTGAGTGGACGAGTGTGGACGGAAAGTGGTGGTCTCGAGTTACTGGTGAACTTGGCTTTGGACGATACATAGTGAGATTTTAGCATTGCACGGGAAAACCTTCTGCTACGTATATCGCGATGCGGGGCGGTCAAAGTAAGACTAGGAATATCTTTTTGCGCTGACTTGTACACGGTGCCCTATGCTACTTTTCGTGTCCTCAATGGCCGGGTACGAGGAAGCTGGATATAACAACACTCTCACGATTGCATATCCTACCCAAGAATGAGTCCGAAACACTTGACGTGCTATCATTACCGAGACCCTAGGTCCATAGAGGCATGCTATTACTCCAACTACTGTGGTGAACATGAAAGCATGTTGTTTAGAGAGAGCAAAGTAGTAGTTCTACAGCAAATGAAGAACAGGAGAATGGGGACTTAACCAAGACAGAGTGAGGTGCAGTCTGGTGGGCCAACAACGATCGACGATTGCCTTGAAGAACGGAAGTGCTGTGGTAGTATTGTTGAGGACGGCAGGAAATGGATGGACGTAGCGAGTGGACTGTCCATAATCTGTTTGACATGATGAGCTGCTGACCCTTTGCCTTTCGGTGCTCAACGCAACTTAATGGAGACTAGATGGGTTGAGCCGTGGATCACGACATTGATGTTCTTGTCATGAAGCTTCCGATCGCTGACAGATGATCTGCATAGTGTTGAGATAAGCTTGGAGTTTCATCTTGACTGCTTGTAGTGTGGAGACCTCAGTGCTATTGGGATACTAGAAGACTTGCACATGGTTGAGATCGTTGTTGAGTATCATGCGTGTGAGAACCAATCCGATTAGACGCTGCAACGAACGATATACTATGGTATATGTATACACGGTAGCTCTGGTCCTAGAACTTGGGTGCCAAAGAAGTGGAAAGCTGTACGCAAAGGTGAATTATGCCGTGCCGTCAAAGCATATTCTCCGAGACGTACATGGACCTTGACTAAGACAAATGATTAGCAGTTCAGATCAGACAGAGCGTTGGGATGATCAGCATGTTCGCGGCGCTAGGACATCCAGGGTCTCGTCACCCTGCGTAACAGATCTCAGATCGCTTAGATTTCTCGTATTTCCCAAAAGGCAGATGTGAAACGGACTGGGGATCTCAGAGCGCTGCAGATCTCGATTCACCGCTGATCGTGAGGTAATCTGAGCCGACATCAAAGATGACCAGAAGCCTGGACTGAGCAATTTGTCGAACGCCCAGAAGAGTCATCATTCAGGGAGAGACTTTATCGAAGACATCTCAAAAGGGTAAGCCGCACAGAGAGCAATATTTGGAGGTGGATACTATGAGGCAGGCGGACTCATTTCCTCAATGGGCCAGACACCGACCGACAATTCGCTACGGATGCAAAGGGTCCACAATGTGGAATCACAAGTCGATGCCAGAATGTGGATAGCGGGGGAGATTGTTGGGCATCCCCGCAGACTATTTGAACGAGGCCAAAGCTTAGCAAAGCCAGCGCACAAGACGAAATTACCTCAGATGATAGTTCGATGAGACAAAGCGGGAGTGGTAGCACAGCGGCGAGAATTCATTGCGCGACCTGAGGAGACAAAACTGGACCCGACAGTCGATTCTAATAGTACAAGCTGGGACGGAGCGTCTCCGCAGGCTAGAGTCAGCACGCAGATGGTCGACATTGCGACGACGATAAAGACGCATAATGCATTACAGGGTGGTGGCAAGGCACGTCTTAGAGGTCAAAATAGCGCCAAGCTAGCAACAGACTAGTGGCTGAGGCAACTGCGATGCAACGGACGCCAGCTCGGATATAATGCCGACGGACTTTGGACAAAGCTGTTTGTGCGATGTTCTGGCAGATTGCCACGTTTGGCGCCGAGCAAGTCGTTTCGAATGCATGCGGTGATTGGGCATTTGCGCGTGACCTGCCGGCTATTGGCTAGACCAAGAGCAACATGAGGGGTCAAATGCTGGGGGCTGGGGAAATGTGCATCCTGACATGCAGAACCACGCTCGTGGGCGGCTCGTGGGCCTAGCAGAACGTGTCAGCGCGTGTGACTGCGCAGAAAAAGGGTCGTTCCCACGGCGCGGCGTCTGGAACCACGGCGCAGGAACGCGAGTTCTTTGTTGAGACGTGGGCAGGCGTGGGGTGGGGAGGTGACAGCGTGGAGAGGGAGTCGTGCGACCACGGTTCGGTCCCAACAAGCTTGTGCAACAAGGTTTTCCAAGGGCTCCCCAAGGTGCCCCAAGCACGTGCAAGCAGCCAAGCCTCAGCACGCTAGACGCTAGCCCTCCGTGGCCACGCTGACGTCCGTTGTGAAGCTCCTGCAGATCGCGGTCAAGATCAGGTTAACCCACCAAGCGCGCGACTTGGGAGGCTTCGATGTGCGATGTGCGATGTGCTGTGCCCGGGGACGGGAGAAGAGCCCCATATGTCGCGTCGCACATGGCTCCAGTGCGGCGGCCCTCGTGCAACCATGTCCTCCCGACGGCGCGCTGATCTCGGGGCAGCACAAGACCACCACACGGAGCCCATCGTCAGTCCTGTGCGGCATTCTGCACGTCGGGGAGCGCGACCAGTAGCGCATGCGCCAAGCCGCGGGACATAAGCATGGCTCAAGCAGCCTGCTCGCGAGCTTGGGGATTCAGTGAAAGTACCCGCTTTTCTCCACATGGAGGCGTCTGATTTTCTCCGCATGTGTACTGGCGCGCGAAGTCCATCCTCCGACGGTGACGTCGCTCTCACGCGCGCCCAGCCGTGATTGGGCTGCTGATTGCAACCTCAAGGAAACCTAGACAAGATCCAGCAACCCGGCTGCTACATGGTACAACACTCGAATCAAAACCGAGCCGTGAACGGGCTTTGTCAACGTTGAGACCCACCCTCAGGCCACCAGCTCCCCCCGGGGTCAGACATTTAGACCGCAAGAATCCCCAGATTTTGACGATCTCACCTCGCGCCCAGTTTTCTTTCTCCACGCTCAATTGCGGTTGCGCGACTCTCCATTCTCACTGCAACACCTCGCCTCAACCACAGCCATGGCGGACCCTGTCAAAGAGGTCAACACCGCGCCAGAGAAGGATGTCTCTGGCGGCCCTGGCACTGAGGCCGTCCACAACGAGAAGATGGCCATTCACGACTCCGACGACGGCTCCCACGATGAGGGCCGTCGCGCATCTGTCACTGGCAACATTGTCCACAACCCATTGGCGCGTCTCCCACGGGCCACTGCCGCCGAGCAGGGCCAGGCGTTCGCCACAGGTTTTGGTATGCCCGAGCACGCAGAGCTGTTTGGCCGTGCTTCTCTTGTTGCGCGCGACCCTGAGCGCTTCGAAATGCTCGCTGAGCTCAAGGAAGACGAGCGAGCTGCTCTGATCTACGAGCGCGACCACAAGTGGCACGGCCCCAAGATGCTGTGGTACTCAATTGGTCTCTGTGCCATTGGTGCTGCCACCCAGGGCTGGGATCAGACTGGTTCCAACGGTGCCAACTTGTCCTTCCCTCAAGCTTTCGACATCGATGGCAAGCTTCCCGACGGCAGCCCCAAGAGCCCATCCGAGGTTGCCTATGACGAGTGGATTGTCGGCATCATCAACTCGATCATTTTCCTGACAGCTGGTCTTATTGGCGCCTTCATCGTCGGTAAGTTGCTCAGATCATTTTTATCAACCAAATTTTAATATGATACAGATCCCCTCAACAAGTACCTTGGACGTCGTGGCGAGATCTTCCTCACCGCCGTCTGTCTGACTGCCACTCCCATTGGTTCCGCCTGCGCCCAGTCATGGCAAGGTCTCCTCGCCGCGCGTTTCATCATGGGCATCGGTATCGGCGCAAAGAACGCGACGGTTCCCATCTACTCTGCTGAAATGGCGCCCGCCCGCGTTCGTGGTGCCCTCGTCATGTTCTGGCAACTCTGGGTCGTCATCGGCATTTTCCTCGGATTCTGCGCAAATGTCATCGTCAAGGACACGGGCGCCATCTCGTGGCGTCTCCAGCTGGGCTCTGCCTTCATTCCCAGCTTGGTCCTTGCCATTGGCATCTTCTTCTGTCCCGAATCTCCTCGTTGGCTCATGAAGCACGGCAAGATCGCGAAAGGCTTCCAGTCCATGGACAAGCTCCGCGCGCACCCTATCATTGCGGCCCGAGACTACTACTACTCGTACGTCATCTACCAGGAGGAGCTTAAGATTGCTCGCGGTGCAGGTTATTTCCAGCGCCTGTGGGACTGCTTCTCCGTCCCTCGCATTCGACGTGCCAACTATGGGGCTTCGACTGTCATGCTTGCCCAGCAAATGTGCGGTATCAACATTATTTCCTTCTACAGTTCCACCATCTTCGTAAACGCCGGCTACAGCGAAACACAGGCTCTGTACGCTTCGCTCGGATATGGAGCTGTCCAGGTCATCTTCACCATTCCCACACTCTTCCTCATCGACACCAAGGGCCGCAGGACGCTCTGTCTGATTACATTCCCCATCATGTGTGTCTTCTTGCTGGCCGCCGGTCTCTCGCTTCTACAGCCCTCGGACGCTAGCAAAGCCGCAAAGGTTGGACCTGTGGTGCTGTTCGTGTATCTCTTCACGATTGCATACTCGATGGGAGAGGGACCAGTCGCTTTCCAGTACTCTGCCGAGGTCTTCCCCACCATCCAGCGTGAGCAAGGCATGGCATGGGCTGTGTGCATCAATAACACTTTTGCCGGAGTTCTCGGTCTCACTTTCCCGCGCATGTCCAACGTCATGACGCAGACTGGTGCTTGTAAGTCACATTCATACTTCTAACAGAAACGAAATACTAACTTTTGATAGTCGGCTTTTATGCCGGTCTCAATCTCATCGCTTGGGGCATGATCTTCTGCTTCGTGCGCGAGACCAAGCAGCTCACACTCGAGGAGCTCGACCAGGTCTTCTCCGTCCCCACGTCCGTCTACCTCAAGTACGAGAGCAAGGTGTGGCTTCCGTACTTCTTCAAGCGCCACATCCTCCGCAAGCAGATCCCCAAGCCTGCGTTGCTCGACACTGCCATTACGCATCCCGAGCAGGTGCAGCATGCTTAAGATGCATGCATTTGTAGGAGGCGTATCGGAGCGAGTTGGATAATGGCTGTGGTGAGATGAAAATCAGTTCATCTACGATATACGTACATGTAGTGCACGTCGACTAAGATAGTCTCTAATGAATGATATCCCAACATCTTATGAAGGAATCTTACTTGTGCTACGTATCTTCTTGACTAAATGACGGGATGTCATGTGTTGATATGTAATAGTACTAGTCCAAAGTGACTACATTTCGCAACACACTCTAACCTACATTCTCTCAAGCAACACCACCTGCGCCTGCCAATCCCTACTGAAGTGCCCTTCTACGGTTCCTCCATTCTTCTCAATCTCCGTCGGCGACAATGTTTCCAGCACGCACCACAGTCCTGCTAGTAACATTACACTCCACCTCCGCGGCGCCTTTTCGAACCCATGCACGACCACCATCACCTGCTCATCGGTATGCCTCACAACGCCCTGCCACCCTTGTGCATGCCTCCAGCTCTCGCCTACAAAGTCTCCCACAATCCCAGTACTTTTACCATCACGAATCACACCCACACAGCGCTTGTACATGGCCGTTGCTTTCTGGGCAATCGCCAGCTCGCGCGCGTTCAACGCACTAATGTCACCTGACAGATAAATTCTTCTCAAAAATGTCGACGCAAGTCTATATTCTATCTCCTGCTCTGCTGCTCCGGGATTCAGCACTGCCCAGATCTGGCATTGTGGAGGCAAGACTAGTTGATGCAAAGATGCGAGGGTCTGTGATGGAGAATCGAATCCATCGGTCCATGGTGGTGGTTGTGGTGGCGGGTTCGCCACGGCTCTTGTCAATTCAAGTTGTGGGTGGGATGAACTTAATTTTTTTGAGAGAAGAGTAAACATAGGAAATTCGAAATACCTTGAGACACTTAAGGGTTTCTATTCGAAAGAAGATGGAGAAAGCAATATTGCATCGCCGCATCTTCTCGGAATAGTGTTCACATCCCGCGGCCCATTCGGGCTAAGCGGCGAGTTGTGGCTGCATGAAGCAATGAATGTCCCGGGACCTGATTGAACTTTTCTAGTATGCGAAGATATCATAGATGCGAAGCACGCACTGAATGCCAGAGGCATGCAGGTATGCGTATGTTCTGTCTGTACAATGGGTCGCCGATGTCAGGTAGTGGTAAATCTCTCGAATGGCCCCGGTGCATCAAGTTTTGTTGAGCGCGTAATAAACCCACTTACTCACAGAAAGCACTCAGTATCGGAAAAGATTCTGGTATACTACTTTTACACTCAAGTACTTCAGCTAGCCCTTATTCTATAAACAGATCTTTCATCGCCATAAATCTATGACCTGGGCGCAACCTCCAACCCCCAAATCACTCGACCTTGTCCTACGAGCTCTTCTTCCCCGACTTGCTCTTCGCAGCCGCCATCTTCTTCTGCTTCTCTATCCGATTCACAACTGCCTCTGCGCCAATCCCACCGAATACAAGCCCCACACCCACCCATTGCATGCCCGTGACTTGGTGTCCAAAAAGCACTACGCTGGCCAACATGCTCAGCATCTTCCTCGTCACAGTGACCGTGACAAGCAAAAGACTGCTGAAGTGCGCAAGCGTGTGGAAGATGAAGACCTGACCGACTGCGCCACATGCGCTGAAAGCGAGTACGTCCCATCCGACTGAAGGGTATGTGGTTACGAATGTTAGGGCGTCGGACAGTTCGCCGCTGCCGGTGGGGGAGAGACCGATGTATGATCCCACCGCCGTACCCGCTAGGTAAGGACTGGCGAAGAGGTAAGACGTAGTGAGCAGCGTCGAAATGATATTCTGCGCACACATCATCTGCGGCCCAGTGAACCCCTTGAATTTCCCAAAGATCTGATCCTGCACCGTATTCGTCAAGCCATCAAACAGCAAATTCACACCGAGCAGGAAAAGCCCCAAGCTCTTTGACGCGTCGGCGTTCAGACCCTTTTTCGCAGCCTTCTTTGCGGTCGACGGGTTGTGCAAGGTGAAGACTGCGACGCCGAGGGTGACGCACCCGATGACGAGGTATTTGTAGAGCGGGTACCGTTTTTGGAAGAGGGAGATGTGCAGGAACATGACGGGGAGGAGTTTACAGCTCTTCGCCAATATGAACGTCACATAGTCGATGTGCTTGAGACTGGCATACCCAAATGGGCTGGCGAGCGAGGACGTTACCGCAATGAGCAGCAGAGGGAACAGGATCTGCTTCGATGGGAAGATAGGCGGGATCTTCCTGCCGCCCGTCCGTGGGTCCCGAGGCGCAGAAGCGATGAGGTAGAGTAAGCCGGTAATAGCGGCAAAGCCTGATTGTACGGTGTTGAGGAAGATGGAGTAGTGGAAGCGCGCGTTGGTGGGGCCGTGGGTGGTGGTTGTGAGGCGTTCTTGGAGGTAAGCCCAGCTCAGGCTATCAGACTTGTCAATATACGCGCTCTGCTAACGTAAGGGAGAGCAGTGATGCATACAAACTCGCATATATGCCACCCACGCAAATCACCAATTGTCCAAGCCCAGCTTCCCTCTGCTCCTGTGGGTTGCGCGCGAGGAGCTCGGCCTGTTCTTCAATCTTCTTCTCCAGCGAGTTGACTGCGCCATCTGATTTCTGCGGCATGCCGTTGGCTGCGCGTCTAGCCATTGAGGGCTGCGGGTAGGAGATTGGTGGTGTGTAGTCTCGAGGCTATTGTTGGTGTCGAAGGTGTGTTCACGTTGAACCAGATCTCGAGGGATTCCTCGTCGTTGCGCAAGGGGGGAAGTAGAGTAACCTGAGGCTAACAAAAGCCTCGACGCAACTCTATAAGTGCCTAAAGGAGTGACGTTGCAGAAGTAAAAGACCACCTATCCGCTCAAATCTAAGTTGCTGTCATGGTCAAAACGTGGCATCAAGTTCCCGCGCGGCGGAGCTAAGACGGAGATCACTTGCAACCCCTGGCTTATCGATTTCGGCAAGGTTCAGCCTCAAGCAGGGTCCCCTCCCTTGCCGCCATCGTCCGCTGGTGCCGCTTTTTCTGCTCGCTAAGCGCTGAACGCGGGGCTGTTAGCTTTGTTGTGATTTGGAGGGGACGATTTGAGGGGGCTGGAAGATGTGGGCTGAAGCAGATGAAAATGCTGTTGTTCGTAATCTACGTTGGCCTGTAGAATGCTGGGTATACTATACTATGCTATGCTATGCTATGCTATGCAGATGATCTCTGTCTGCTCAGAGATCGTGCTCTCTTCGGTCTCTGTAGAGTGCTCGGAATCTGCCCAAAAACGCCTCCAATGCCCCAACTCCCACAAATGCAGTGCAAATCCAAAGAAAAACTCACGCTTCACCCCTCTTGATCCTCTCCACCCCACTCTTCACAACAACCCACATCGGCCCTTGCCCTGCATCTTTCGCCCCATCCTCAACCCCCCACCTCCTCCTCCAAGACTCCCTCTCGCCCCTCTCCTTCTC